>JAXCGZ010007917.1:0-12500 GCA_037179515.1 Halocaridina rubra | reverse complement strand
AGCCTGTTCTTTAGTGAATCCAATTTGTGACGAGCCGATCTCCAATTGTTGACCTGAGGCGACGATGATGCTTGAATGAGAATGGCAGTACTTATTGATTTCCACTCCTGTTTACATGACTGTCCCACAGGCTCAAGACATACTGGTTCAACGGCGACAGCCCCTCTCCCTCCTGAGCCTCCTTTGCTGTGGGCTCGTCCAGTTCCCAGAACCGTTGTACTCGTTCCTCCAAAGACTCATTGCCACTTGTTGATCTTGGCAGCTCGTCTATGGCAGTGAGGCTTGTTGACGTTTCTGTTGTGTCCCTGGGCAGCAAGGCACCCTGTACTGTCCAGCCTAGAGCTGTCCTCGATGTGAAGGGTTCCCCATCCTGACGTACACCTCCACTATAGGCAAGGCAACTGTCCCCCTTTTCTGATGTCAATCCCTGGACCGTCCGGTATAGTTAGTGGCTCTGAGCTTATCTTCTGATGCGTGTCACCTCTTTGTTCTGACCATTGTTGTTTCTCTTGACCATGGCCTTCTCGTTTTTGCCCGCACCATATGTCTCCTTCTCGGCTTGTTGGTCGCTGATCCCTTCGGTTGACTCGTTCACTAGTCCTCCCTGTCGACCTACTGTCACAATCGGTGTGCAGGATCGTCGCATGCAAATCACACTCACATAATTCACATGGCTTCCTTTCTTGGCACATGGCGACTTCGTGTTCCTCTTTAGGCACCCGAAACATACCCGAAACTTTGTAGCCGCCCTCAGGCGCTCCTTACTCCCTTGCCTTGCGAAGCTCTGGCAAGCCTTAAGCGAATGTCTATCATGACACAATTGGCATAGTTCAGACCCTGTCTCCCTTTCCTTTGCCTTTTCCCACTCTGGTCCATCTCAATTGCCTCTGGTTTCCCTTGGAGACCCACGACCAGTGTCAATTCTTGCCAGCACATCCCATGTTCGGATACTGCCCATCTGCTCTGCGATGTACCTTATGAGATCCGTTGCTCCACAGGGGTTTCCTGTATTATTCTCTTTCATTTGGGATATCATTCCAAACTCACATGACATATTCACAGGCAATCGACCACTGGCATCCTTAATCAGTCTGATTTCAGTGTCATGATCATTCCTTGCCTCCCATATCAGTCGTCCCACACTTCCATCAACTGCACCTGCAGTCCATCGAGCCGAAGAGCATTCCCTTGTCTGTTCATCACTGGACCTTCTCGCAATTGGGCAACTCCTGTTCGTTCCACTAGCCATGAGTGGACCGGAATTGCTTTTCTTCTGGCTTCCGCATCCATTTGTTGCTTCTTCCTCTCCCGCTCTTTCTTGCCCCGTTAATCTGTGCCCTTGTGGTTCCCTTCGCTGTCTGTCTTTCCCCTTTTGCTCGTGCTTGAATCACTCCTTGTTCTCCTCGGGCCTTCTTCCGCCAGTTCTATTCCGTGCACCCACTCCTTCTTTAGCTGTCATTCATCATTGTTTCACTGCTCCTGTATTATCTGTTCAGCTATGCCTCTGATGGACTCCTTAGCGGACTCCAAGACACTGATCATCAGGGCTTCCTCTGTTGCTGTCAGTAGTTTCTTCATTGCCTCGCCTGTCAATTCTCCATGCCGTTCATTCATATGTGTCTCTATATCTGTTCTTGTAATTATCTTGGCATCTTGCTTCAAGCCTTCAGTTGTCGTCTGCATCCTAGGGCTTCCCTTTCCTATATTCAATTTCCTATTCTTATCGTTTGCTTCCAATTCTCGTTAAGGTAAGCGATCTGCTTCTTTCCTCAGTCGGTCTTAGCTGACACTGTGGATGGATAACCTTAACTCCATTTTTACCATTGCAGAAGGGTAATTTCAACTCCGCTTTGGTTAGTCAACAGGTCCTGCACTGCGGAGGGATACCTCAACTTCGCTTCCTATATTGCTGATGGAAAAACCTCCTACGTTCACACCACTGTAGCACTGCGGTGGGATACATCAACTCCGCCTCCCACGTTGCGGAGGGAATACCTCCTTCGTTCATACCACTGTAGCTAACTTACCACTGTAGCATGGTGGATGGACTGTAGCTAACTTACCACTGCAGCATTCCAGAGGGATACCTCCACCCCGCTTCCAATGCTACAGAAGGAAAACCTCCTATGTTCATACCACTGTAGCACTGCGGAGAGATACCTCAACTCCGCTTCCCACATCATGGAGGGAAATCCTTCTCCGCACTTACCACTGTAGCTAACTTACCACTGTAGCATTCCGGAGGGATATCCCAACTCCGGTTCCCACGTTGCGGAGGGAAAACCTCCTCCGTACTTACCACTGTAGCAAACTTACCACTGTAGCATTGCGGAGGAACACCTTAACTACGCTCTCATGTTGCGGAGGGACAACCTCCTCCGTTCATACCACTGTAGCTTACTTACCACTGTAACACTGCAGAGGGACACCTGAACTCCGCTCCACGTTGCGGAGGGAAAACCTCCTCCGTTCACACTACTGTAGCACTGCGGAGGGACACTAGAACTCCTCTCCCACATTGTGGAGGGAAAACCTCCTCCGTTCACACCACTGTAGCAGCGCAGGGGGATTCCACAACTCCATTTCCCATGCTGCGGAGGGAAAACCTCCTCTGTTTCTACCACTGTAGCTTACTTACCTCTGTAGCACTGCGGAGGGACACCTGAACTCCGCACCTATGTTGCGGAGGGAAAACCTCCTCCGTTCATACTACTGTAGCCAACACGTCATGCACCTAGTAACCGATAGCATTTACAACAGACTCTGCAAGTATATTAGCTGAGCCCTACTAACTTGTCTCTATTCTACTGTTAAGACTGCTGTAGCCAACATGTCATGCACCTAGTAACCGATAGTATTTAGAACAGACTCTGCAAGTACATCAATCTGAGCCCTACTAATTTGTCTCAATTCTACTGTTAAGATAAATATCTCCTAACTGCATCAACCTTTACAATATACCAATCATGTAATAACCTGACAATATCCTTACTGCTATTGTACATTTCTCAAATCTGGCCAGTTTCTTGGCTTCATGAGCCGTTGCTTATACCTTTAATGCTTTGCAAGCTGTCCTTCACTCTCCCTCTAGGCATAAGCACTCCCCCCATTGCAATAATTAATTCTTAGGTCTGCTGAGACCTTCAACACAACTCACAACAATGTTCAGTCAGTAATCACTATGTTCACCTTTATTATTCACCTTTGTTGCAATATACCATCAAGTAATAACCTGACAATTTCCTTACTGGTATTGTACATTACTCAAATCCAGCCAATTACTTGGCTTCATGAGCCGTTGCTCATACCTTTAATGCTCTTCAATCTGTCCTTCACTCTCCTTCTAGGCGTAAGCACTCACCCCGTTGCAATAATTAATTCTTAGGTCTGCTGAGACCTTCAACACAACTCGCAACAATGTTCAATCAGTAATCATAATATTCACCTTTATTATTCACCTTTGTTGAAATATACCATCACGTAATAACCTGACAATTTCCTTACTTCTATTGTGCATTACTCCAATTTGGCTAATTACTTTGCTTCATTAGCCATTGCTTATACCCTTAATGCTCTTCAGCCTGTCCTTCACTCTCCCTCCTTCACAAGTACTTAAATAGGCTCCTTAAATATTATCTCCCTCTAGCTGTAAACACTCCCCCCATTGCAATGATTAACCCTTAGGTCTGCTGAGACCTTCAACACAACCCACAGCTATGTTCAATCAGTAATCACTATGTTTCAACCTTTATTATTCACCTTTGTTGCCGCCGGCACACTTTCTACAGTGCGTATTTGTCTGTTCGTCCATACACCAGCTCTCAGATGATCCTCTGTCTATCACAATTCTTATATTATTCCTTACCTGGGCTGAGACTCATCTCTCTATTAGCCACTGAAATTTCGTGTTTCACTCCATACACTTCTGCGTCTATTCTCTATCCTCGTAATGTTCACGGTCGCTCACCACTCTGTACTTATTTAAGCTGATTACTTCGTCGCCGTAGTCTCTCCACTGTGACGTAGCCTAGCGGTCATCTCCTCATCATCTGATCTTCATCATCTCCCTCTAGGCTTTATGCAAACTGCTGACGCCTTTAAGGCAGTCAAGTTTTTGGTAGGTGATAAAGGAAAGGGCCATATCGCAGACTCGTCTTTATAGGTGCGGTTTGAATAAAAGACATAAAACAACAACTATTAATCAATGAATACACAATTGTATTTAGTTAATGTCATCATCCTTACTCTCTATTTATAATTTTATGCTACATATTAATTCTTATAGGTAAATGCAGTTAGCTTCTCATAACTTACGTAATTGAGGTCCAGAGTGAATCCTCTGAATATTTCGTCTGCTCTCGAATTGAGTCAGTCTCTGTCTGCCTCTTCTTTCATGGTGTATATCAGTGTATCGCTTATGCTTACTAAGCTAGAACAAGGGCCTGTACTGTCTCTCCTGACACTCATTGGCACATCTCTCTCTCTCTCTCTCTCTCTCTCTCTCTCTCTCTCTCTCTCTCTCTCTCTCTCTCTCTCTGCAATGATGAATTCCCAGCAGAATCACACAGTCGAAACTACAACTATGACTATGGATACCACCCCAATGAAACATGGTAAGAATGTAACATTAGTACATGTGAACGCTCAGTCCCTGCTCGCTCATTTTGAGGAAATAATAATGCTAACAAAAGACTACAACATAGACATCCTCTGTGTAAGTGAAACTTGGCTTCCTCCTACAACTGAAAATAAATATGTGAATATCCCAGAGTTTAAAATATTTCGCAATGACCATGGCCGAGGGGGTGGGGTTTGTATTTATGTTAGAAATTATCTTAGTGCATCAGAAATAACCACAGGTTTAGAAAAAAACTGAGGAGCTCGAAGATTTATGGATCACTGTGCAGTATCAGAAACTTCCATCTTTCATTGTAGGGTGTGTTTACCATCACCCTAAAGCACCTACCAGTTCATTCAATCATCTGCTAGAAACATTCAGAAATATCTGTGTGTGTCATAAACCCATATACATACTTGGTGATTTTAATGATGACTTGCTCTCAGCAGATAACAAAATGAAAAAGGTGATCAACACTGTGAAGTTAACACAAATAGTGACAAAACCGACCCGCATAACCCCTAATTCTAGGACTCTTATAGATCTGATAATAACAAATTAAGTGGAAAGTATACCCTATTGAGACGTAGTTCCCTGCCCAATTGCAGACCACGAGCTGAACATTGCTATGCTAAACATAAACAAACCCAAAAGGAAGCCTCTCCTCAAGACATTCCGGTGTCTAAAAAATTACTCCCCTGATATCTTTTATGAAACATTAATCAACAACACAAATGCACTTAATAGAATTAAATACACAGATAACGTCGATTTGCAGGTTGAGATTTTAACAAAAGTCTTCCTTGAATGCTTAGATAGTTGTGCACCCATTGTAACAAGAAAAATAACCCGCCCCTCAGCCCCCTGGCTAACTAATGACATCAAAGAGGCAATGCAAATCAGAAATCAAATACAAAAAGAGCTAAAAATGAATAGATATGATATGACTCTCCGAGAACGTTATAAAACAGAAAAGAAATGTGTCAGATCTCTCATCAGTGTAAGTAAAAAAGACTTTTACAAAAAACAATTTAATGACTCTAGACATGATACAGCAGCAACATGGAAAGTGATAAGAAGCATGATACCAAATGAAAAGAGTACCTCAGAAAGTTATGAAAATATTACAGAGTTGAAAGACAAAGCAGATAACTTTAATAACTATTTTGCTAACGTTGGCAAAAATACATATGAAAAAACTCAAGAAAACATCAACTCAGTGAATATGAGTAATTGCTTAAATGACAATTCTTCCAATGAAAACACAAGAGAGTACTTCAAGATACATCCTATAGATTGTGCTACCCTAATTCTTACCATAAAGAGCCTAAGAAACTCTGGCTCTTATGGTTCAGATGGTATACCATTTCAGTTCATCAAAGATGCTCTACCCATGATTGCCTCCTATATTCTAACTATTATGAACACTTCCATTGTTACTAAAAAGCTTCCTGACTCTTGGAAAATATCACATGTAATACCTCTGCATAAAAAGGGGGACAGAGAAGATGTGACAAACTATTGTCCCATTTCCCTGCTACCCATTTTCTCTAAAATATTAGAAAAAATTGTTGCATGCCAACTTATGTCATATTTAGAATCAAATAGACTACTAACGATTAACCAACATGGTTTCAGACCAAAACTCTCGACGGAAACTGCACTGCTTAAAGTTACGAATAGTATATATAATAATATAGATATGAAAAAAATATCTTTGCTTACATTATTAGACTTATCAAAAGCCTTCGACAGTGTAAACCATGAAATTCTTTTAAGTAAATGTATTAACTTAAATATTGATCCAAGCTGGTTTAGCGAGTATCTATCTAATCGTAAACAGTCCATAAGTCTTAACAACATTATCTCTGTGCCAAAAAATTTATCATTTGGTGTTCCACAGGGATCAGTACTTGGGCCTATCCTCTTCTCCATTTACGTAAATGATCTATCTTCTTTCATTTCTGACTGTCTAGTCGTACAATATGCAGATGACACTCAACTACTCCTTAGTGGTGATATTAATAATCTCCCAGAGCTAACTTTAAGAGCAGAAAACACTCTGTCAAAAATGAAAACCTATTTCCAAGAAATTGGGCTGTTAATTAACGAAAGTAAAACACAGTGCATATTTATTGGTTCAAGGTTCCACATAGCACAAATTCCAGAAAACACAACAATTAATTTTTGCGACAATATTATCACACCTAGCAAAACAGTCAAAAACCTAGGAATTCACTTTGATAACCACATGTTGTTTGATTCCCACATAGATAAAGTATGCATAGAGGTTACAGGAACATTAATGTACTTATCACGTATAAAAGGCAATTTTGAGACTACCACTCGAATAACTGTTGTTGAATCTCTAGCCCTAGGTCACATTAATTACTGCACAACTGTTTGGGGAGCTACCACTAAGACTCAGATAAACAGAATACAGAAGCTTATTAATTTTGCAGCTCGAGTTGCCCTGGGAGGAATAAGAAAATATGACCACATCACACCAGCTCTCAATAAACTTGGGTGGCTGCGGGCAGAAAATAAGGTCGCTTATGCTATTTATGTTTTTGTATTCAAAATTTTGGACCATCATTATCCTAGCTGGCTATTTGATTTAAAAACAGTCAGGGATATACGGGGAACCAACACAAGACAGAGCAGTGAGCTCTTTATTCACAGAACAAACACAGAAGCAGGTTCAAAGATGATCACTATCAAAGGGCCAACACTCTGGAATAATATTCCAGAGCATCTTAAAAATGCATCCTCCTTCACTGCTTTCAAAGGCAAACTATATAGTTTTCTTTTGGACAAATAGTTGCTGCTCATTAAGAACTAATTATTCTCATTGTAAGGAAAGAAATATGGAAATGATGCCGATAATAACGATCCTGTATCTAGTGGCATACTTACTACTTTATTATTAACATTATTGTTAACATTTTTATTACAGCATTATTATTTTCTATGAAAGCTACATTTAATTTAACTATATGTCTAACCCTCTTATTTATTAGTTTAATTACATGTCTACTTATAAGTTACTATTAATGTTGAATAACCATTGTACAAAATGGAAATAAATGCTTGTTTGTTTGTTTGTTTGCTCTGTATATACGTATATATAGATATGTTGCTGCTCTCTCTCTCTCTCTCTCTCTCTCTCTCTCTCTCTCTCTCTCTCTCTCTCTCTCTCTCTCTCTCTCTCTCTCTCTCTCTCTCTCTCTCTCTCACCATGGGTGACGGTAATAATAATAATAATAATAATAATAATAATAATAATAATAATAATAATAATAATAATAATAATAATAATAATGATAATAATAATAATGATAATAATTATAATAATTATAATAATAATGATAATGATAATGATAAAAATAATAATAATAATGATAATAATAATAATAATAATAATAATAATAATAATAATAATAATAATAATAATAATAATAATAATAATAATAATAATAATAATAATAATAAAAATATTTTTTTTATGTCATGGACTCCCTTTTCAACCAAGGGCTAGGACGATTTCCTTCTTACGAAGGACTTGTTTTGGCAGATGTAATTGTTACCCTGAGTGCATGCCCTTGCTAACCTCAGACCGTGGCGGGGCGTGAACCCTCGACCTGACACCTCAAAGTCGCGGACGCTACTGCTTGAGCCACGGTGACTACATTAATAATAATAATAATAATAATAATAATAATAATAATATAATAATAATAATAATAATAATAATAATAATAAATAATAATAGTAATTATTATATTATTATTATTATTATTATTATTATTATTATTATTATTATTATTATTATTATTATTGATGTTCTACTTAAGTTTTGGAATCATTATCTTTAACTTAATTCCAATTGATAAGTCAAGACCGTTATCATCCCTGCCCAATGTACATTAAAGTTTTTTGTGAGGCAGAGGTGATGACCTGATTTTTTTTTTATGATTTCTATTTTGTTTAACGTTTTCAGTTTTTGAAAGAGAGTTTGAAGTAAACACTTGAAAATATTCCTTCATATTGACCCCACATGTTTATTTCTCATTCTTGCTTACGGTTCTGAATAGTTATGTAAACACTCACACACACACACACATTTGTGGCAGTAAAAGAGGCTGTAAAGGTGGTGGCACTGGAAAACATACAAACAGTTGACTATAAAAAGACAGTAATCGAAAAAATGAAAGACGTTGTGATGGAAAGGGCAAACCCACTCATCTGACAGGCACTTGATAAGGAGAAGACAGTGGTAATCTCAGGCATAAGTGAATCCCAGGAGCCAACATGGCAGGGGAGACTTGAAGAAAATAAAGCTAGGGTTGTAGACCTGATAAGAAAGCTTGGAGTAGTATGTGGTCCTGAGGATATTGTAAACATACACCAACTAGGTAAATATTCGAGGGAAGGAAAGCCGAGACCAACAAAAGTAACCTTTGAGAGAGGGGAGACATGTAGGGAAATATTGTTGAGAAAAAAAAGTCTAAAAGACCTTCAAGAATGCAAAGAAGTGTTCATTAGACGATACAGAACACAGGAAGAGATGGGAAAGATCAAAAACTTGTTGCAAGAGGCAAGAAGGTTAAATGATGAAAGAAATGAAGAAGAGAAGAAAAATTTTCGTTACGGAATACTTCCAGACAAAGGGGAGATAAAGAAGATAATGACAGAAGATCAGGGGATGGGGCCTCATTAAGATTGTTATACACAAATGCTGATGGATTAGCTGGTAAGGCAGTAGAATTAAAAGATAGGATTCACAACAGTAAGGCAGATATAGTAGCAATTACAGAGACTAAGTTGAGTGAGGACATAAACAGTGTCACAGTTTTTCCTAAGGGCTTCAGAATACTAAGGGTCGAAAGATCTGAGAGGACTGGTGGAGGGATAGCACTGCTCATACATGAGAGGATTCAAGTTGAAGAAATAAACATGGCTATAGAAAGTGAGTTCAGGGAATTTCTTGTTGCTCGCATAAATACTGGGTCAGAGAGCATTATAATAACTGTTGTATACAACCCACCAAGGAACCAAAATAGGCTTGAAATTTATGAGGAAAGTCATATAGGTACGATTGAAGTCATAAACTCAGTTGTTAACATGGCGCGGGAGAAAAAATGTAGGATTTTGATTATGGGAGACTTTAATCATAAAGAGATAGATTGGATAAATCTTGACCCACACAGTGTTGAGGACTCATTTGGGGCAAGATTCCTAGATTGCGTACAAGGGAATTTCCTACACCAACATGTAATGGAACCAACAAGAGCCAGGGGTGGGGATGAGCCATCACTACTTGATCTAGTGTTCACAGATAATGTGTTGGATATTGAAAATATTGAGTATGAACCACCAATTGGAAAGAGTGACCACTGTGTGTTGTTGATGGAGTATATCATTGAAGACATTCTTCCTGAGAGTAGAGGCACTGAGGACATGAGGAGGAACTATCCGAAAGGAGATTACATCAAAATGAATGAGCTTTTTGCAGTTATTGACTGGAGAACCTTATTTTACAACAAATCTGTACAAGAAATGTATGACATCTTTTGTGAGAAATATGGGAAGATAGTAGATTGTTGCATACCTGTCACCAAAGTAGGTGTAATTCATGCCAGAGAGAAATGGTTCGATAATGGGTGTAAAAGAGCTAAGGAGTGGAGAGACAAATGCTGGAAAAGGTATAGGAGGAGAAAACACATAAATGCCTGGCAAACCTACAAAAGAGCAAGAAATGACTACCTAAGTAAAAGGAGAGAGGCAGAGAGAGATTATGAGAGGGACATCACCAGGAAGGCTAAAGAAAATCCCAAGCTTTTCCACAGCTTTATCAGAGGAAAACTGAAGGTAAAAGAACAGGTTTTAAGGCTAAAGAGAGCGGATGGAAGCATCACTGAGACGGACGGAGAGATCTGCAAAGAATTGAACAAGGAGTTTCAGTCAGTATTTACAGTAGAAAATACCCCACCCCCTCAGATTGCAGTGATAGAAGCTCAAGGGCCGGTATTAGAGAACATCAACCTTACAGCCACAGAGGTATGCAAAGCGCTGATGGATTTAGATGTTCATAAAGCTACAGGTCCTGATGACATATCCCCTCATGTGCTTAAAAAATGCGCAAACACAATATCAGTGGCACTAAGTATCATATTTAAGGAGTCACTGGAGTCGGGGGAGATTCCAAGATGCTGGAAACAAGCAAATGTGATACCTATCTTCAAAAAGGGAAGGAGGGATACGGCTCTGAACTATAGACCAGTTTCCTTGACCAGCATAGTTTGCAAAGTTATGGAGAAACTACTAAGGAAACATATCTCTCTTCACTTGGAATCCTTCAACTTTTTGTCAGTGAGGCAACATGGCTTCAGAGAAGGAAGATCAACAGTAACAAACTTATTAGAATTTTATGATGAGGTAAGCCAAATCTTACAGGAAAGAGAGGGCTGGGCAGATTGCATATTCCTAGACTTCCAGAAAGCGTTTGACACTGTTCCACATGGGAGACTTATTAGGAAGCTGCAATCAATGGCTAGAATAGGTGGAAATGTCTTGGAATGGATAAAAACTTACTTAGAAGGAAGGGAACAGAGGGTTAGAGTAAGACACTCAGTGTCTGAATGGAGAAGAGTTAGTAGTGGAGTTCCACAGGGTTCAGTTTTAGGGCCACTTTTGTTCCTTGTATATGTAAATGACCTACCAGAGTCTGTAAATTCATTCATGAATATGTTTGCAGATGATGCAAAGATTGTGAAGAAAGTAAAAAACGAGAACAATGGTAGAGAACTTCAGGAGGATCTAAATAATCTGCATGAGTGGTCAGAAAAGTGGCTAATGAAATTCAATACCTCAAAATGTAAGGTAATGAGAATGGGTACAAGTGCAAGAAGGCCCAAGCTTGACTACTCGGTGGCTGGAGTACAACTTCAAGAGACAGAAAATGAGAGAGATCTAGGAGTAAACATACTGGCAGATTTGTCTCCAGAAATACATATAAATGGCGTAGTAAGGGCAGCATATGCATTCTTATCAAATGTAAGGGTAGCCTTCAGGCACATGGACAAGGAAATGTTCAGAAATATTTATGTAACCTATGTGAGGCCAAAACTCGAATATGCAGCCCCCTTTTGGAATCCGCACTTGAAAAAGCACATAGCTAAGCTTGAAAAAGTTCAAAGACATGCCACGAAACTGGTGCCAGAAATACGCAATCTCGGTTATGATGAGAGGCTGAGGGAGTTAGACTTGCCATCACTCGAAGCTAGAAGAGTAAGGGGGGATATGGTGACAGTCTTTAAATTCCTTCATGGTTATGATAGAGTGGATAGGGATCGATATTTCGATATGGCTGGCTCTAGAACTAGAGGTCATAGTTTGAAGCTTCGTAAGAAAACTTGTTTGCAGGATGTAAGGAAATACTTTTTCAGTGTAAGAGTAGTTGATAATTGGAATTGGCTAAGCGAGGAGGTAGTTAATGCTATCTCAATCCATAGTTTTAAGGACAGGTATGATAAGTATCACTAAGTCTAAAAATGGAACCGATCAGGAGACGGGAAGATACGAGCTTTGGGCTCTTTCCCGTAAACACAATTAGGTAATCACAATTAGGTAATCTCACACACACACACACACACACCGCGTTCAGTGACACACGGAATTGCTCCTCTTAAATTTTTAACTGTTTCGAGTGACTAAGTGCTTAGTGGAAAACTTTACCATAATTTCCATAAATCTGAAATCCTGCAGAGTATTGTGAGTACAAGAACTTATATTTGTTGTAAGACGAGACTGTTCATATTAAAGGAAAAAAATTGAGAACTTTTTCGTGAGGAGAGAGAGAGAAGCTGCCGTCCAGTTCTGC
>JAXCGZ010007916.1:10000-67500 GCA_037179515.1 Halocaridina rubra | reverse complement strand
TAATAGCTTATATCTGCTATACTTAGGAATGAACACATTCTAACTGAATGCCACTATGTTCATTTTACAGATTCCCCAACCTCACTCGTGGCTTCATTTTAGCATTTAATTCAATTCCCAATCTCATTCGGGCAATGAAATAACCAGATAAGAAAATTACATATGTAAAAACATGAATCATTTTATATATATATATATAAATATATATATATATATATATATATATATATATATATATATATATATATATATATATATATATATATATATATATATATATATATATATATATATATATATATATATATATATATATATATATATATATATATATATATATATATATATATCTATATCTATATCTATATCTATATCTATATCTATATATATATATATATATATATATATATATATATATATATATATATATATATATATATATATATATATATATATATATATATATATATATATATATATATATCAAATAAGCACATTACATATGTGAAAACATTAATCATTTTTTACCCCGACCGGGACTCGAACCTAGGACTTATGATTACTAAGTCAAGGCGCTACCACTACACCACAGAAGGTTAAAAGGAATCCAACCTTATAGCTTATATCTGCTATACTTAGGAATGAACACATTCTAACTGAATGCCACTATGATCATATTACAGATTCCCCAACCTCACTCGTGGCTTTATTTTAGCATTTAATTCAATTCCCAATCTCACACGGTCCATGAAATTATCAAATAAGCACATTACATATGTGAAAACATGAATCATTTTTTACCCCGACTGGGACTTGAACCTAGGACTTATGATTACTAAGTCAAGGCGCTACCACTACACCACAGAAGGTTAAAAGGAATCCAACCTTAAAGCTTATATCTGCTATATTTAGGAATGAACACATTCTAACTGAATGCCACTATGTTCATATTACAGATTCCCCAACCTCTCTCGTGGCTTCATTTTAGCATTTAATTCAATTCCCAATGACTTAGTAATCATAAGTCCTAGGTTCGAGTCCCGCTCGGGGTAAAAAATGATTCATGCTTTCACATATGTAATGTGCTTATTTGATCATTTCATGGCCCGAATGAGATTGGGAATTCAATTAAATGCTAAAATGAAGCCACGAGTGAGGTTGGGGAATGTGTAATATGAACATAATGGCATTCAGTTAGAATGCTTTCATATATATATATATATATGTATATATATATATATATATATATATATATATATATATATATACATATATATATATATATATATATATATATATATATATATATATATATATATATATATATATATATATATATATATATATATATATATATATATATATATATATATATATATATATATATATATATATATATATATATATATATATATATATATATATATATATATATATATATATATATATATATATATATATATATATATATATATATATATATATGAATCATTTTTTAACCCGACCGGGACTCGAACCTAGGACTTGTGATTACTAAGTCAAGGCGCTACCACTACACCACAGAAGGTTAAAAGAAATCCAACCTTATAGCTTATGTCTGCTATACTTAGGAATGAACGCATTCTAACTGAATGCCACTATGTTCATATTACAGATTCCCCAACCTCAGTCTTGGCTTCATTTTAGCATTTAATTCAATTCCCAATCTCATTCGGGCTATGAAATAACCAGATAAGAACATTACATATGTGAAAACATGAATCATTTTATATATATATATATATATATATATATATATATATATATATATATATATATATATATATATATATATATATATATATATATATATATATATATATATATATATATATATATATATATATTTATATATATATATATATATATATATATATATATATATATATATATATATATATATATATATATATATATATATATGTATATATATATATATATATATATATATATATATATATATATATATATATATATATATATATATATATATATATATATATATATATATATATATATATATATATATATATATATATATATATATATATATATATATATATATATATATATATATATATATATATATATATATATATATATATATATATATATATATATATATATATATATATATATATATGTATATATATTTATATATATATATATATATATATATATATATATATATATATATATATATATATATATATATATATATATATATATATATATATATATGTAGTCGCCGTGGCTCAGTCGGTAGCGTCTCCGACTCTGAGGAGTCAGGTCGAGGGTTCGCGGCCCGTCACGGTCTAAGGTTAGCAAAGGCATGCACTTAGCGTAAGGATTACATCTGCCAAAACAAGTCGTTCGCAAGGAGGCAACCGTCCTAGCCCTTGGTTGATAAGGGAGTCCGTGACGTGAAACCGGAATATAAAATATATATATATATATATATATATATATATATATATATATATATATATATATATATATATATATATATATATATATATATATATATATATATATATATATATATATATATATATGTATGTATATATATATGCGTTCATTCCTAAGTATAGCAGATATAAGCTATAAGGTTGGATTCCTTTTAACCTTCTGTGGTGTAGTGGTAGCGCCTTGAATTAGTAATCATAAGTCCTAGGTTCGAGTCCCGGTCGGGGTAAAAAATGATTCATGTTTTCACATATGTAATGTGCTTAATTGATAATTTCATGGCCCGAATGAGATTGGGAATTGAATTAAATGCTAAAATGAAGCCACGAGTGAGGTTGGGGAATCTGTAATATGGACATAGTGGCATTCAGTTAGAATGCGTTCATTCCTAAGCATAGCAGATATAAGCTATAAGGTTGGATTCCTTTTAACCTTCTGTGATGTAGTGGTAGCGCCTTGACTTACTAATCATAAGTCCTTGGTTCGAGTCCCGGTCGGAGTAAAAAATGATTCATGTTTTCACATATGTAATGTGCTTAATTGATAATTCCATGGCCCGAATGAAATTGTGAATTGAATTAAATGCTAAAATGAAGCCACGAATGAGGTTGGGGAATCTGTAATATGAACATAGTGGCATTCAGTTAGAATGTGTTCATTTTTAAGTATAGCAGATATAAGCTATAAGGTTGGATTCCTTTTAACCTTCTGTGGTGTAGTGGTAGCGCCTTGACTTAGCAATCATAAGTCCTAGGTTCGAGTCCCGGTCGGGGTGAAAAATGATTCATATATATATATATATATATATATATATACATATATATATATATATATATATATATATATATATATATATATATATATATTTTATAATTCCGGTTTCACGTCACGGACTCCCTTATCAACCAAGGGCTAGGACGGTTGCCTTCTTGCGAAGGACTTGTTTTGGCAGATGTAATCCTTACGCTGAGTGCATGCCTTTGCTAACCTTAGACCGTGACGGGCCGCGAACCCTCGACCTGACGCCTCAGAGTCGGAGACGCTACCGACTGAGCCACGGCGACTACATATATATATATATATATATATATATATATATATATATATATATATATATATATATATATATATATATTTATATATATATATATATATATATATATATATATATATATATATATATATATATATATATATATATATATATATATATATATATATATATATATATATATATATATATATATATATATATATATATATATATATATATATATATATATATATATATATATATATATATATATATATATATATATATATATATATATATTTAACATACAGCCCAAAACGGTAGATAAAAACCCATTAAAGAAAACAACAATAATATATTTGAAGTGCTTATTAATTTCGTAAACTTATCTGCCCACCTTCTCAAAGTACAATGAAAGACAAGAGATACAGCTGGCAAACAAGAATATAAGAAAAGAAGAAGAAAACCTGTCCCACAAGGGAATTTAAAAGGGATTAAGAAATATCAGTCTTAATTGCCAGCCTGGGTCAGTCGATAATCCCCACACTCTGGTAGCAAAGGAAAATAAAATTAATAATTGGCTCATCTGGAGAAAAGATAATAGTAAAAATAAAAATAGAAATAAAGAAAATAAAAATAAATAAAATGCTGGAGGCCATATTGACATAAAGTAACAATCACATATACTGTATATATATATATATATATATATATATATATATATATATATATATATATATATATATATATATATATATATATATATATATATATATAGTTTTTCTCTATATTAAACTTGAAGGATGCGAGGTGATAACAGATATGCACAGATTGTTTAACATTAAGTTTATTTAGTTATACACTTATTCTACATATTTAGTTATACACTTATTCTACATATATATATATATATATATATATATATATATATATATATATATATATATATATATATATATATATATATATATATATATATATATATATATATATATATATATATATATATATATATATATATTTACATATATATATATATATATATATATATATATATATATATATATATATATATATATATATATATATATATATATATATATATATATATATATATATATATACATATATATATATATATATATATATATATATATATATATATATATATATATATATATATATATATATATATATATATATATATATATATATATATATATATATATATATATATATATATATATATATATATATATATATATATATATATATATACATATATATATATATATATATATATATATATATATATATATATATATATATATATATATATATATATATATATATATATATATATATATATATATATATATATATATATATATATATATATAGGCTTGTCATATAGTTTTTCTCTATATTAAACTTGAAGGATGCGAGGTGATAACAGATATGCACAGATTGTTTAACATTAAGTTTATTTAGTTATACACTTATTCTACACCTCAATGCTCCCCGACCCTTTTAGGTAAAATCTATGATCTTATTCGTGCCCCTGACAACTTGTTACTAAAAACTCTTCTCTCTCACTGCTTCTTACTTTCTTGTATTGCCAAGATGGCAGGGCATGGTATGCTTGGACAGCCTCACCCAATAGGCTTCCAGAGAAGAGGGGGTTCCCGTCCATTATGTGAAGTGTTAGGGGCGTGGCTATAAGAAGGCAAATTGGATGCAAGGAGGGTCTATATGTGTATTTTCACAGATGCATGTGGATATGTACATGTAGATATTGGTTTTTGGCTCTTGTGGGAACTACCCAAAACTGTGTGACAATTCTGACCTCTATCGGCAATTTGCACAAGGTTGTGAGAGGCCTATGGGTTGAACCATAGATATCTTGTCATCTCTTTGTAAATACACATCCTGCCCAGAAAGCCATACTGAACATATGAGTTATGCCACTTGAACACCTCTGACACCACATGGGCTATGTTCTGTTACACTTCTTAATTAAAATTTCTTTATGACATGCACATACATATACATATACAAACATACACACATACATGCATACATATATACATATATATGCATACATACAAACAAACAAAGAAACAAACAAACAAAGAAACAAACATTTATTTCCATTTTTGTACAATGGTTATTCTTCTAAAAGTAAGAGTAACTTATAAGTAGACATGCAACTGAACTAATAAGTAAGAGGGTAATACACACAGTTAAATTGAATGTAGCTTTCCTAGAAAATAATAATGCTGTAATAAAAATGTTAACAATAATGTTAATATTAAAGTAATAATAATAACACTCGATGCAGTATCGTTATTATCGGCATCATCACCGTATTTGTTTTCTTTACAATGAGAATAATTAGTTCTTAACTTAGAAAACAGAGACGTCGATATCAGATTACATATAGAGAGGTTAGTGTTAAGGGAAATTGCAATAAATCATTAAGTTTAGTTTATGTGTGAGCAGTAACTATTTGTCCAAAAGAAAATTATATAGTTTGCCTTTGAAAGTTGTGAAGGAAGATGCATTTTAAGATGCTCTGGAATATTGTTCCAGAGTGTTGGCTCTTTAATAGAAATCATCTTTGAACCTGCTTCTGTGTTTTTTCTGTGAATAAAAAGCTTACTGCTCTGTCTTGTGTTGGTTCCCCTTATATCCCTGACTGTTTTTAAATCAAATAGCCAGCTAGGATAATGATGGTTCAAAATTTTGTATACAAAAGCATAAACAGCATAAGCTACCTTGTTTTCTGCCCGCAGCCACCCAAGTTTATTGAGAGCTGGTGTGATGTGGTCATATTTTCTTATTCCTCCAAGGACAACTCGAGCTGCAAAATTAATAAGCTTCTTTATTCTGTTTTCGAGTGACTAAGACTATAGTGCATAAATCATACATAATTTCCCTAAATAAGAAATCCTGCAGAGTATTGTGAGTAAAAAACTTATATTTGTTGTATGACGAGACAGTCCAAAATATTAAAGGAAAAAATTGAGAACATTTTCGTGAGGGGAAAAAGAAGAAGCTGTCCTGTTCTGCCTTAAAGGAAATTTAGAAGTGTTGCCAGAGGTGAAGCCATCACATCACATTACCTAATTTTTTGTGTAAACTGGGGAGAGCTATTAAGCCATTTACCTGATCCTGTGGTTCCATATATTGTTAAAATCAGTATCCTTCCCATTTATATCAATTTGATAGCTAGTTTGATACACGAAATAATTGAATAATTAAATAAATACCAAAAATACACCTGTCAACAGTACTGAGTTTAGTTGTCAAGTAGTACAGCTGTCTTATTTTCTTCATTTTTTTTCTTTTCCTTTAGCTTTCTCTTTTAATATTTTGTTATTTTGTATATATATTGAGTTAAATGTAAAGTCTGATCCTGTGATAACATATCTTAGTTAGCAAGTGAGTTTATCAGTTAAGAAGAATATATAGCAGAAACAGGTGGGTGTCTCCTCAGACACTAATTCGAATTTTCCTTAGAGGTTTGACTTTTGTTTTTGTTGCATTTTTTTTCTTGTATCTTTTTATCCTCAAATTACCATAGTCAGATTTTTAAGTTAAGATGTGTGTTACCAGAAAAGAGATAAATTGAGTCACTAAATAGCACTTATCTGGAGATATAAAAATTCTGTGTGAAGCTTAAATGAAAGTTTTTCTCTCTCTCTTTTTTTCTGTCTCTTCTTCTTTCTATATTCTGTGTGAGGGAGAACATAAAAATGAGGCCATCTCTGTCCCAAACCTCTCCCACCCATGGGTTGGGAAGAGGGGTAGCTATTATGAGACGAAAACAGAAAATCAAGGATTTAGAGGCAATGGTTATAAGCCTTGATGAAAAAACTTGGAATATGGATGGAGAAATGAAAGAGAATGAAACATTCAGAGAAGAAATAAGATTTTTGGAGGACGCAAATAAAGCACAAGGGCAGGAGAGAAAGGAACTAGAAAAACGAATAAGAAAGCTGGAAGGGGAAAAGAGTGAACTAGAAACCAGAATTTCTAAACAAGAAGATAAGAACAAACAGCTGAATGACAACCTAAATGAATTAGATGTTAGTTCACTGCTCTCTTCTGAGAGAGAAGAGATTGCAGCTTGGAATGTCCAGATTAAGGAAAACATTGAACAGTTTAGAAAAGAGTTCCAGGAGCTGAATATGGAAAATGATGCCATGAAAACTTCCTTTGCTGATGCACTAAAGGGGAATGTGGCAGTAAAAGAGGCTGTACAGGTGGTGGCACTGGAAAACATACAAACAGTTGACTATAAAGAGACAGTAATCAAAAAAATGAAAGACGTTGTGATGGAAAGGGCAAATCCACTGATCAAACAGGAACTTGATAAAGAGAACACAGTGGTAATCTCAGGCATAAGCTAATCCCAGGCGCCAACATGGCAGGGGAGACTTGAAGAAAATAAAGCTAGGGTTGTAGACGTGATAAGAAAGCTTGGAGTAGTTTGTGGTCCTGAGGATATTGTAAACATACACCAACTAGGCAAATATTCGAGGGATGGAAAGCCGAGACCAACAAAAGTAATCTTTGAGAGAGGGGAAACATGTAGGGAAATATTGTTGAGAGAAAAAAGTCTAAAAGACCTTCAAGAATTCAAAGAAGTGTTCATTAGACGATACAGAACACAGGAAGAGATGGGAAAGATCAAAAACTTGTTGCAAGAGGCAAGAAGGTTAAATGAGGAAAGAAATGAAGAACAGAAGAAAAATTTTCATTTCAGAGTTCTTCCAGACAAAGGGGAGATAAAGAAGATAATGACAGAAGATCAGAGGATGGGGCCTCATTAAGATTGTTATACACAAATGCTGATGGATTAGCTGGTAAGGCACTAGAATTAAAAGATAGGATTCACAACAGTAAGGCAGATATAGTAGCAATTACAGAGACTAAGTTGAGTGAGGACATAAACAGTGTCACAGTTTTTCCTAAGGGCTTCAGAATATTAAGGGTTAAAAGATCTGAGAGGACTGGTGGAGGGATAGCACTGCTCATAAGTGAAAGGATTCAACTTGAAGATATAAAATTGGCTATAGAAAGTGAGTTCAAGGAATTTCTTGTTGCTCGCATAAATACTGGGTCAGAGAGCATTATAATAACTGTTGTATATAACCCACCAAGGAACCAGAATAGGCTAGAAATTTATGAGGAAAGTCATATAGGTACTATTGAAGTCATAAACTCAGTTGTTAACATGGCACGGGAGAGAAAATGTAGGATTTTGATTATGGAAGATTTTAATCATAAAGACATAGATTGGATAAATCTTGACCCACACAGTGGTGAAGACTCATTCGGGACAAGATTCCTAGATTGCGTACAAGGGAATTTCCTACACCAACATGTAATGGAAGCAACGAGGGCCAGGGGTGGGGATGAGCCATTACTACTTGATCTAGTATTCACAGAAAATGTGTTGGATATTGAAAAAATTGCGTATGAACCACCAATTGGAAAGAGTGACCACTGTGTGTTGTTGATGGAGTATGTCATTGAAGATATTCTGCCTGAGAGTAGAGGCACTGAGGACATGAGGAGGAACTATCCGAAAGGAGATTACATCAAAATGAATAAGCTTTTTGCAGTTATTGACTGGAGAAAATTATTTTACAACAAATCTGTACAAGAAATGTATGACATCTTTTGTGAGAAATATGGGAAGATAGTAGATTGCTGCATACCTGTCACCAAAGTAGGTGTAATTCATGCCAGAGAGAAATGGTTCGATAATGAGTGTAAAAGAGCTAATGAGTGGAGAGACAAATGCTGGAAAAGGTATAGGAGGAGAAAAAACATAAATGCCTGGCAAACCTACAAAAGAGCAAGAAATGACTACCTAAGTAAAAGGAGAGAGGCAGAGAGAGACTATGAGAGGGACATCACCAGGAAGGCTAAAGAAAATCATAAGCTTTTCCAAAGCTTTATCAGAGGAAAACTGAAGGTAAAATAACAGGTTTTATGGCTAAAGAGAGTGGATGGAAGCATCACTGAGACGGATGAAGAGATTTGTAAAGAATTGAACAAGAAGCTTCAGTAAGTATTTACAGTAGAAAATACCCCACCCCCCTAGATTGCAGAGATAGAAGCTCAAGGGCCGGCATTAGAGAACATCAACCATAGAGCCACAGAGGTATGCAAAGCGCTGATGGATTTAGATGTTCATAAAGCTACAGGTCCTGATGACATATCCCCTCATGTGCTTAAAAAATGCACAAACTCAATATCAGTGGCACTGGGTATCATATTTAAAAAGTCACTGGAGTCAGGGAAGATTCAAAGATGCTGGAAACAAGCAAATGTGATACCTATCTTTAAAAAGGGAAGGAGGGATACGGCTCTGAAGTATAGACCAGTTTCCTTGACCAGTATTGTTTGCAAAGTTATGAAGAAATTACTAAGGAAACCTATCTCTCTTCACTTGGAATCCTTCAACCTAGTGTCATTGAGGCAACATGGCTTCAGAGAAGGTAGATCAACAGTAACAAACTCATTAGAATTTTATGATGAGGTAAGCTGAATCTTACAGGAAAGAGAGGGCTTGGCAGATTGCATATTCTTAGACTTCCAGAAAGCGTTTGACACTGTTCCACATGGGAGACTTATAAGGAAGCTGCAAGCAATGGCTAGAATAGGTGGAAATGCCTTGGAATGGATAAAAACTTACTTAGAAAGAAGGGAACAGAGGGTTAGAGTAAGACACTCAGGGCCTGAATGGAGAAGAGTTTGTAGTGGAGTTCCACAGGGTTCAGTTTTAGGGCCACCTTTGTTCCTTGTATATGTAAATGACCAACTAGAGTCTGTAACTTCATTCATGAATATGTTTGCAGATGATGCAAAGATTGTGAAGAAAGTAAAAAACGAGAACAATGGTAGAGAACTTCAAGTCTAAATAATCTGCATGAGTGGTCAGAAAAGTTGCTAATGAAATTCAGTTCTTCAGAATGTAAGGTAATGAGAATGGGTACAAGTGCAAGAAGGCCCAAGCTTGACTACTCGGTGGCTGGAGTACAACTTCAAGAGACAGAAAATGAGAGAGATCTAGGAGTAAACATACTGGCAGATTTGTCTCCAGAAATACATATAAATGGCATAGTAAGGGCAGCATATGCATTCTTATCAAATGTAAGGGTGGCCTTCAGGGACATGGACGGGGAAATGTTCAGAAATATTTATGTAACCTATGTGAGGCCAAATCTCGAATATGCAGCCCCCTTTTGGAATCCACACTTGTAAAAGCACATAGCTAAGCTTGAAAAAGTTCAAAGACATGCCACGAAACTGGTGCCAGAAATACGCAATCTCAGTTATGATAAGAGGCTGAGGGAATTGGACTTACCATCACTGGAAGCTAGAATATTGAGGGGGATATGGTGACAGTCTTTAAATTCCTTCATTGTTATGATAGAGTGGATAGGGATCGATATTTTGATATGGCAGGCTCTAGAACTAGAGGTCATAGTTTGAAGCTTTGTAAGAAAACTTCTTTGCAGGATGTAAGGAAATACTTTTTTAGCGTAAGAGTAGTTGATAATTGGAATTCGCTAAGTGAGGAGGTACATAATGCTCTCTCAATCCATAGTTTTAAGGTCAGGTATGATAAGCATCACTAAATATAAAATGGAACCGATCAGGAGACGAGAGGATACGAGCTTTGGGCTCTTTCCCGTAATCACAATTAGGTAATCACACACACACTTAACAAATGCGCAAAGTCAATATCAGTGGCACTAAGTATCATATTTAAAAAGTCACTGGAGTCAATGGAGATTCCAAGGTGCTGGAAACAAGCAAATGTGATACCTATCTTTAAAAATGAAAGGAGGGATACGGCTCTAAACTATAGACCAGTTTCCTTGACCAGCATAGTTTGCAAAGTTATGGAAAAACTACTAAGGATACATATCTCTCTTCACTTGGAATCCTTCAACTTTTTGTCAGTGAGGCAACATGGCTTCAGAGAAAGTAGATCAACAGTAACAAACTTATTAGAATTTTATGATGAGGTAAGCCGAATCTTACAGGAAAGAGAAGGCTGGGCAGATTGCATATTCCTAGACTTCCAGAAAGCGTTTGACACTGTTCCACATGGGAGACTTATTAGGAAGCTGCAAGCAATGGCTAGAATAGGTGGAAATGTTTTGGAATGGATAAAAACTTACTTAGAAGGAAGGGAACAGAGGGTTAGAGCAAGACACTGAGTGTCTGAATGGAGAAGAGTTAGTAGTGGAGTTCCACAGGGTTCAGTTTTAGGATCACTTTTGTTACTTGTATATGTATATGACATACCAGAGTCTGTAAATTCATTCATGAATATGTTTGCAGATGATGAAAAATTTTTGAAGAAAGTAAAAAACGAGAACAATGGTAGAGAACTTCAGGAGGATCTAAATAATCTGCATGAGTGGTCAGAAAAGTGTCTAATGAAATTCAATACTTCAAAATGTAAGGTAATGAGAATGGATACAAGTGCAAGAATGCCCAAGCTTGACTACTCGGTGGCTGGAGTAAAACTTCAAGAGACAGAAAATGAGAGAGATCTAGGAGTAAACATACTGGCAGATTTGTCTCCAGAAATACATATAAATGGCATAGTAAGGGCAGCATATGCATTCTTATCAAATGTAAGGGAAACCTTCATGCACATGGACAAGGAAATGTTCAGAAATATTTATGTAACCTATGTGAGGCCAAAACTCGAATATGCAGCCCCCTTTTGGAATCCACACTTGAAAAAGCACATAGCTAAGCTTGAAAAAGTTCAAAGACATGCCACGAAACTGGTGCCAGAAATACGCAATCTCAGTTATGATGAGAGGCTGAGGGAATTAGACTTACCATTACTCGAAGCTAGAAGATTGAGGGGGGATATGGTGACAGTCTTTAAATTCCTTCATTGTTATGATAGAGTGGATAGGGATCGATATTTTGATATGGCAGGCTCTAGAACTAAAGGTCATAGTTTGAAGCTTCGTAAGAAAACTTCTTTGCAGGATGTAAGGAAATACTTTTTCAGTGTAAGAGAAGTTGATAATTGGAATTCGCTAAGCGAGGAGGTAGTTAATGCTATATCAATCCATAGCTTTAAGGACAGGTATGATAAGTATCACTAAGTATAATATGGAACCGATCAGCAGACGAGAAGATACGAGCTTTGGGCTCTTTCCCGCAAACACAATTAGGTAATCACAATTATGGAATCACACACACACTTAACAAATGCGCAAAGTCAATATCAGTGGCACTAAGTATCATATTTAAAAAGTCACCATAGTCAGGGGAGATTCCAAAATGCTGGAAACAAGCAAACGTGATACCTATCTTTAAAAACGAAAGGAGGGATACGGCTCTAAACTATAGACCATTTTCTTTGACCAGCTTAGTTTGCAAAGTTATGGAGAAACTACTAAGGATACATATCTCTCTTCACGTGGAATCCTTCAACCTTTTGTCAGTGAGGCAACATGGCTTCAGAGAAGGTAGATCAACAGTAACAAACTTATTAGAATTTTATCATGAGGTAAGTCCATTCTTACAGGAAAGAGAGGGCTGGGCAGATTGCATATTCCTAGACTTCCAGAAAGCGTTTGACACTGTTCCACATTGGAGGCTTATTAGGAAACTGCAGGCAATTGCTAGAATAGGTGGAAATGTTTTGGAATGGATAAAAAGTTACTTAGAAGGAAGGGAACAGAGGGTTAGAGTAAGACACTCAGTGCCTGAATGGAGAAGAGTAAGTAATGGAGTTCCACAGGGTTCAGTTTTAGGACCACTTTTGCTCCTTGTATATGTAAATGACCTACTAGAGTCTGTAAATTCATTCATGAATATGTTTGCAGTTGATGCAAAGATTGTGAAGAAAGTAAAAAACGAGAACAATTGTAGAGAACTTCAGGAGGATCTAAATAATCTGCATGAGTGGTCAGAAAAGTGGCTAATGAAATTCAATACTTCAAAATGTAAGGTAATGAGAATGGGTACAAGTGCAAGAAGGCCCAAGCTTGACTACTCCGTGGCTGAAGTACAACTACAAGAGACAGAAAATGAGAGAGATCTAGGAGTAAACATACTGACAGATTTGTCTCCAGAAATACATATAAATAGCATACTAAGGGCAGCATTTGCATTCTTATCAAATGTAAGGGTAGCCTTCAGGCACATGGACAAGGAAATGTTCAGAAATATTTATGTAACCTTTGTGAGGCCAAAACTCGAATATGCAGCCCCCTTTTGGAATCCACACTTGAAAAAGCACATAGCTAAGCTTGAAAAAGTTCAAAGACATGCCACAAAACTGGTGCCAGAAATACGCAATCTCAGTTATCATGAGAGGCTGAGGGAATTAGACTTACCATCACTCGAAGCTAGAAGATTGAGGGGGGATATGGTGACAGTCTTTAAATTCCTTCATTGTTATGATAGAGTGGATAGGGATCGATATTTTGATATGGCAGGCTCTAGAACTAGAGGTCATAGTTTGAAGCTTCGTAAGAAAACTTCTTTGCAGGATGTAAGGAAATACTTTTTCAGTGTAAGAGTAGTTGATAATTGGAATTGGCTAAGCGAGGAGGTAGTTAATGCTATCTCAATCCATAGTTTTAAGGAGAGGTATGATAAGCATCACTAAGTATAAAATGGAACCGATCAGGAGACGGGAGGATATGAGCTTGGGCTCTTTCCAGTAAACACAGTTAGATAATCACAATTTGGTATTCATACACACAATTAACAAATGTGCAAAGTCAATATCAGTGGCACTAAGTATCATATTTAAAAAGTCACTGGAGTCAGGGGAGATTCCAAGGTGCTGGAAATAAGCAAACGTGATACCTATCTTGAAAAACGAAAGGAGGGATACGGCTCTAAACTATAGACCATTTTCCTTGACCAGCTTAGTTTGCAAAGTTATGGAGAAACTACTAAGGATACATATCTCTCTTCACGTGGAATCCTTCAACTTTTTGTCAGTGAGGCAACATGCCTTCAGAGTAGGTAGATCAACAGTAACAAACTTATTAGAATTTTATCATGAGGTAAGCCCATTCTTACA
Source organism: Halocaridina rubra (assembly GCA_037179515.1). Classification (NCBI taxonomy): domain Eukaryota; kingdom Metazoa; phylum Arthropoda; class Malacostraca; order Decapoda; family Atyidae; genus Halocaridina; species Halocaridina rubra. The sequence continues at coordinate 52,867 of JAXCGZ010007916.1, read as the reverse complement.
GGAAAGAGAATGCTGGGCAGATTGCATATTTATAGACTTCCAGAAAGCCTTTAAAACTGTTCCACATGGGAGACTTATTATGAAGCTGCAAGCAATGGCTAGAATAGGTGGAAATGTTTTGGAATGGATAAAAACTTACTTAGAAGGAAGGGAACAGAGGGTTAGACTAAGACACTCAGTGTCTGAATGGAGAAGAGTTAGTGGTGGAGTTCCAGAGGGTTCAGTTTTAGTTCCACTTTTGTTCCTTGTATATGTAAATGACCTACCAGAGTCTGTAAATTCATTCATGAATATGTTTGCAGATGATGCAAAGATTGTGAAGAAAGTAAGAAACGAGAACAATGGTAGAAAATTTCACAAGACCTACATATTCTCCTTGAGTGGTCAGAAAAGTGGCTAATAAAATTCAATACTTCAAAATGTAGGGTAATGAGAATGGGTACAAGTGCAAGAATGCCCAAGCTTGACTACTCGGCGGCTGGAGTACAACTTCAAGAGACAGATAATGAGAAAGATATAGGAGTAAACATACTGGCAGATTTGTCTCCAGAAATACATATAAATGGCATAGTGAGGCAGCATAGGCTTTCTTATCAAATGTAAGGGTAGCTTTCAGGCACATGGACAAGAAAATGTTCAGAAATATTTATGTAACGTATGTGAGGCCAAAACTTGAATATGCAGCCCCCTTTTGGAATCCGCACTTGAAAAAGCACGTAGCTAAGCTGGAAAAAGTTCAAAGACATGCCACTAAACTGGTGCCAGAAATACGCAATCTCAGTTATGATGAGAGGCTGAGGGAATTAGACTTAACATCACTCGAAGCTAGTAGTGGGTAGTTATCGGTATTTTGATATGGCTGGCTCTACAACTAGAGGTCATAGTTTGAAGCTTCGCAAGAAACTTCTTTGCAGGATGTAAGGAAGTACTTTTTCAGTGTAAGAGTAGTTGATAATTGGAATTCGCTAAACGAGTAGGTAGTTAATGCTAACTCAATCTATATTTTTAAGGACAGGTATGATAAGTATCACTATGTACAAAATGGAACCGACCTTCAAAGATACGAGCTTTGGGCTCTTTCCCGTAAGCACAATCAAGTAATACCAATTAGGTAATCACACACACAAATATATATATATATATATATATATATATATATATATATATATATATATATATATATATATATATATATATATATATATATATATATATATATATATATATATATATATATATATATATATATATATATATATATATATATATATATATATATATATATATATATATATATATATATATATATATATATATATATATATATATATATATATATATATATATATATATATATATATATATATATATATATATATATATATATATATATATATATATATATATATATATATATATATATATATATATATATATATATATATATATATATATATATATATATATATATATATATATATATATATATATATATATATATATATATATATATATATATATATATATATATGAGCTTATAAGCACACGTAAATATTCATTTGTATATCTGTACAGAAAACGGAACCACACATATACAAAAAACCTCCAAACACATGCACATATAAATACAAATATAAATCACTTCATACCCTTACACACGCACACACTCACATATATTGATATATAATAATATATACAGGCATGTACATAAGTATATGCATATATAGAAAGCCTATAAATATAAACACTTAAAAAAAGACATACACGACAAAGGAAAACAAAAAAATAAAGGCAACTAATATCAATATCAAATCTATGCACATAAAGGCAAAATTGCAATAAGCACAAGCACAGTAAAAACAAATATCAATCAATAAATGAAATAACCTCTCCCATCCATGGGTCGGTAGGAGGGGTAGCCATTAGGAGACTTAAACAGAAAATCAAGAATTTAGAGGCAATGGTTATAAGCCTTGATGATAAAATTCGGAATATGGATGGAGAAATTAAAGAGAATGAAACACTCAGAGAGCAAATAAGATCTTTGGAGGAAGCAAATAAAGCACAAGGGCAGGAGAGAAAGGAACTAGAAAAAAGAATAAAGAAGCTGGAAGGGGAAAAGAGTCAACTAGAATCTAGAATTTCTAAACAAGAAGATAAAAACAAACAGCTGAATGACAACCTAAAGGAATTAGATGTTAGTTCACTGCTCTCTTCTGAGAGAGATGAGATTGCTGCTTGGAATGTTCAGATTAAGGAAAACATTGAACAGTTCAGAAAAGAGTTCCTGGAGCTGAATATGGAAAATGATGCCATGAAAACTTCCTTTGCTGATGCACTAAAGGGGAATGTGGCAGTAAAAGAGGCTGTAAAGGTGGTGGCACTGGAAAACATACAAACAGTTGACTATAAAGAGACAGTAATCAAAAAAATGAAAGACGTTGTGATGGAAAGGGAAAACCCACTCATCAGACAGGCACTTGATAAGGAGAAGACAGTGGTAATCTCAGGCATAAGTGAATCCCAGGAGCCAACATGGCAGTGGAGACTTGAAGAAAATAAAGCTAGGGTTGTAGACGTGATAAGAAAGCTTGGAGTAATTTGTGGTCCTGAGGATATTGTAAACATACACCAACTAGGTAAATAATCGAGGGAAGGAAAGCCGAGACCAACAAAAGTAACCTTTGAGAGAGGGGAAACATGTAGGGAAATATTGTTGAGAAAAAAAAGTCTAAAAGACCTTCAAGAATTCAAAGAAGTGTCCATTAGACGATACAGAACACAGGAAGAGATGGGAAAGATCAAAAACTTGTTGCAAGAGGCAAGAAGGTTAAATGATGAAAGAAATGAAGAACAGAAGAAAAATTTTTGTTACAGAGTTCTTCCAGACAAAGGGGAGATAAAGAAGATAATGATAGAAGATCAGAGGATGGGGCCTCATTAAGATTGTTATACACAAATGCTGATGGATTAGCTGGTAAGGCAGTAGAATTAAAAGATAGGATTCACAACAGTAAGGCAGATATAGTAGCAATTACAGAGACTAAGTTGAGTGAGGACATAAACAGTGTCACAGTTTTTCCTAAGGGCTTCAGAATACTAAGGGTTGAAAGATCTGAGAGGACTGGTGGAGGGATAGCACTGCTCATAAGTGAAAGGATTCAAGTTGAAGAAATAAACTTGGCTATAGAAAGTGAGTTCAAGGAATTTCTTGTTGCTCGCATAAATACTGGGTCAGAGAGCATTATAATAACTGTTGTATACAACCCACCAAGGAACCAAAATAGGCTTGAAGTTTATGAGGAAAGTCATATAGGTACTATTGAAGTCATAAACTCAGTTGTTAACATGGCACGGGAAAAAAAATGTAGGATTTTGATTATGGGAGACTTTAATCATAAAGAGATAGATTGGATAAATCTTGACCCACACAGTGGTGAGGACTCATTCGGGGCAAGATTCCTAGATTGCGTACAAGGGAATTTCCTACACCAACATGTAATGGAACCAACAAGGGCCAGGGGTGGGGATGAGCCATCACTACTTGATCTAGTTTTCACAGATAATGTGTTGGATATTGAAAAAATTGAGTATGAACCACCAATTGGAAAGAGTGACCACTGTGTGTTGTTGATGGAGTATATCATTGAAGATATTCTTCCTGAGAGTAGAGGCACTGAGGACATGAGGAGGAACTATCCGAAAGGAGATTACATCAAAATGAATGAGCTTTTTGCAGTTATTGACTGGAGAAAATTATTATACAACAAATCTGTACCAGAAATGTATGACATCTTTTGTGAAAAATATGGGAAGATAGTAGATTGCTGCATACCTGTCACCAAAGTAGGTGTAATTCATGCCAGAGAGAAATGGTTCGATAATGGGTGTAAAAGAGCTAAGGAGTGGAGAGACAAATGCTGGAAAAGGCATAGGAGGAGAAAAAACATAAATGCCTGGCAAACCTACAAAAGAGCAAGAAATGACTACCTAAGTAAAAGGAGAGAGGCAGAGAGAGACTATGAGAGGGACATCACCAGGAAGGCTAAAGAAAATCCCAAGCTTTTCCACAGCTTTATCAGAGGAAAACTGAAGGTAAAAGAACAGGTTTTAAAGCTAAAGAGAGCGGATGGAAGCATCACTGAGACGGATGAAGAGATCTGCAAAGAATTGAACAAGGAGTTTCAGTCAGTATTTACAGTAGAAAATACCCCACCCCCTCAGATTGCAGTGATAGAAGCTCAAGGGCCGGTATTAGAGAACATCAACCTTACAGCCACAGTGGTATGCAAAGCGCTGATGGATTTAGATGTTCATAAAGCTACAGGTCCTGATGAGATATCCCCTCATGTGCTTAAAAAATGCGCAAACACAATATCAGTGGCACTAAGTATCATATTTAAGGAGTCACTGGAGTCGGGGGAGATTCCTAGATGCTGGAAACAAGCAAATGTGATACCTATCTTCAAAAAGGGAAGGAGGGATACGGGTCTGAACTATAGACCAGTTTCCTTGACCAGCATAGTTTGCAAAGCTATGGAGAAACTACTAAGGAAACATGTCTCTCTTCACTTGGAATCCTTCAACTTTTTGTCAGTGAGGCAACATGGCTTCAGAGAAGGTAGATCAGCAGTAACAAACTTATTAGAATTTTATGATGAGGTAAGCCAAATCTTACTGGAAAGAGAGGGCTGGGCAGATTGCATATTCCTAGACTTCCAGAAAGCGTTTGACACTGTTCTACATGGGAGACTTATAAGGAAGCCGCAATCAATGGCTAGAATAGGTGGAAATGTTTTGGAATGGATAAAAACTTACTTAGAAGGAAGGGAACAGAGGGTTAGAGTAAGACACTCAGCGTCTGAATGGAGAAGAGTTAGTAGTGGAGTTCCACAGGGTTCAGTTTTAGGGCCACTTTTGTTCATTGTATATGTAAATGACCAACCAGAGTCTGTAAATTCATTCATGAATATGTTTGCAGATGATGAAAAGATTGTGAAGAAAGTAAAAAACGAGAACAATGGTAGAGAACTTCAGGAGGATCTAAATAATCTGCATGAGTGGTCAGAAAAGTGGCTAATGAAATTCAATACTTCAAAATGTAAGGTAATGAGAATAGGTACAAGTGCAAGAAGGCCCAATCTTGACTACTCGGTGGCTGGAGTACAACTTCAAGAGACAGAAAATGAGAGAGATCTAAGAGTAAACATACTGGCAGATTTGTCTCCAGAAATACATATAAATGGCATAGTAAGGGCAGCATATGCATTCTTATCAAATGTAAGGGTAGCCTTCAGGCACATGGATAAGGAAATGTTCAGAAATATTTATGTAACCTATGTGAGGCCAAAACTCGAATATGCAGCCCCCTTTTGGAATCCGCACTTGAAAAAGCACATAGCTGAGCTTGAAAAAGTTCAAAGACATGCCACGAAACTGGTGCCAGAAATACGCAATCTCAGTTATGATGAGAGGCTGAGGGAATTAGACTTACCATCACTCGAAGCTAGAAGAGTGAGGGGGGATATGGTGACAGTCTTTAAATTCCTTCATGGTTATGATAGAGTGGATAGGGATCGATATTTTGATATGGCTGGCTCTAGAACTAGAGGTCATAGTTTGAAGCTTCGTAAGAAAACTTCTTTGCAGGATGTAAGGAAATACTTTTTCAGTGTAAGAGTAGTTGATAATTGGAATTGGCTAAGCGAGGAGGTAGTTAATGCTATCTCAATCCATAGTTTTAAGGACAGGTATGATAAGTATCACTAAGTATAAAATGGAACTGATCAGGAGACGGGAAGATACGAGCTTTGGGCTCTTTCCCGTAAACACAATTAGGTAATCACAATTAGGTAATCACTCACACATATTTTGATATGGCTGGCTCTAGAACTAGAGGTCATAGTTTGAAGCTTCGTAAGAAAGCTTCTCTGCAGGATGTAAGAAAATACTTTTTTAGTGTAAGAGTAGTTGATAATTGGAATTCGCTAAGCAAGGAGGTAATTAATGCTATCTCAATCCATAGTTTTAAGGACAGGTATGATAAGTATCACTAAGTATAAAATGGAACCGATCAGGAGACGGGAATATACGAGCTTTGGGCTCTTTCCCGTAAACACAATTAGGTAATCACAATTAGGTAATCACACACACACACACGTTCAGTGACACACGGAACTGCTGCTCTTAAATTTTTACTGGAGTTTTTGAGTGACTAAGTGCTTAGTGGAAAACTTTACCATAATTTCCATAAATCTGAATTCCTGCAGAGTATTGTGAGTACAAAACTTATATTTGTTGTATGACGAGACTGTCCAAAATATTAAAGGAAAAAAATTGAGAACATTTTCATGAGGGGAGAGAGAAGCTGCTGTCCAGTTCTGCCTTGAAGGAAATTTAGAAGAGTTGCCAGAGGTGAAGCCATCACATCACATTACCTAATTTTTTGTGTAAACTGGGGAAAGTTCTTAAGCCGTTTACTTGATCGTGTGGTTCCATATATTGTTAAAATCAGTATCCTTCCCATTTATATTAACTTGTTAGTTAGTTTGATACACGAAATAATTGAATAATAAAAAAAAAAAAATATCCACCTGTCAACAGTACTGAGTTAAGTTGCCAAGTAGTACAGCTGTCTTGTTTTCTTCATTTTTTGCTTTTCTTTTAGCTTTCTCTTTTACTATTTTTTTTTTGTATATATATTGAGTTAAATGTAAAGTCTAATCCTGTGATAACATATCTTGGTTAGCAAGTGAGCTTATCAGTTAGGAAGAAGATATAGCAGAAACAGGTTGGTGCCACCCCAGACACAAATTCGAATTTTCCTTCAGGTTTGACTTTTGTTTTGTTGCATTTTCTTTCTTTTTCTTTTTATCCTTAAATTACCATGGTCAAGTTTTTAAGTTAAGATGTGTGTTACCAGAAAAGAGATAAACTGAGTCACTAAATAGCATTTATATGGAGATATAAAAATTCTGTGTGAAGCTTAATTAAAAGTTTTTCTCTTTTTTTTTCCTCTTTCTCGTCTTCTTTCTATATTCTGTGTGAGGGAGAACATAAAAATGAGGCCATCTCTGTCCCAAACCTCTCCCATCCATGGGTCGGTAGGATGGGTAACCATTAGGAGACTTAAACAGAAAATCAAGAATTTAGAGGCAATGGTAGCCTTGATGATAAAATTCGGAATATGGATAGAGAAATGAAAGAGAATGAAACACTCAGAGAGCAAATAAGATCTTTGTAGGAAGCAAATAAAGCACAAGGGCAGGAGAGAAAGGAACTAGAAAAAAGAATAAAGAATCTGGAAGGGGAAAAGAGTCAACTAGAATCTAGAATTTCTAAACAAGAAGATAAAAACAAACAGCTGAATGACAACCTAAAGGAATTAGATGTTAGTTCACTGCTCTCTTCTGAGAGAGACGAGATTGCTGCTTGGAATGTCCAGATTAAGGAAAACATTGAACAGTTCAGAAAAGAGTTCCTGGAGCTGAATATGGAAAATGATGACATGAAAACTTCCTTTGCTGATGCACTAAAGAGGAATGTGGCAGTAAAAGAGGCTGTACAGGTGGTGGCACTGGAAAACATACAAACAGTTGACTATAAAGAGACAATAATCGAAAAAATGAAAGACGTTGTGATGAAAAGGGCAAACCCACTCATCAGACAGGCACTTGATAAGGAAAAGACAGTGGTAATCTCAGGCATAAGCGAATCCCAGGAGCCAACAATGCAGGGGAGACTTGAAGAAAATAAAGCTAGGGTTGTAGACCTGATAAGAAAGCTTGGAGTAATTTGTGGTCCTGAGGATATTGTAAACATACACCAACTAGGTAAATATTCGAGGGATGGAAAGCCGAGACCAACAAAAGTAACCTTTGAGAGAGGGGAAACATGTAGGGAAATATTGTTGAGAAAAAAAAGTCTAAAAGACCTTCAAGAATTCAAAGAAGTGTCCATTAGACGATACAGAACACAGGAAGAGATGGGAAAGATCAAAAACTTGTTGCAAGAGGCAAGAAGGTTAAATGATGAAAGAAATGAAGAACAGAAGAAAAATTTTCGTTTCAGAGTTCTTCCAGACAAAGGGGAGATAAAGAAGATAATGACAGAAGATCAGGGGATGGGGCCTCATTAAGATTGTTATACACAAATGCTGATGGATTAGCTGGTAAGGCAGTAGAATTAAAAGATAGGATTCACAACAGTAAGGCAGATATAGTAGCAATTACAGAGACTAAGTTGAGTGAGGACATAAACAGTGTCACAGTTTTTCCTAAGGGCTTCAGAATACTAAGGGTTGAAAGATCTGAGAGGACTGGTGGAGGGATAGCACTGCTCATAAGTGAAAGGATTCAAGTTGAAGAAATAAACTTGGCTATAGAAAGTGAGTTCAAGGAATTTCTTGTTGCTCGCATAAATACTGGGTCAGAGAGCATTATAATAACTGTTGTATATAACCCACCAAGGAACCAATATAGGCTAGAAGTTAATCAGGAAAGTCATATAGGTACTATTGAAGTCATAAACTCAGTTGTTAACATGGCAAGGGAGAGAAAATGTAAAAATTTTGATTATGGGAGATTTTAATCATAAAGAGATAGATTGGATAAATCTTGACCCTCACAGAGGTGCGGATTCAATCGGGGCAAGATTCCTAGATTGCGTACAAGGGAATTTCCTACACCAACATGTAATGGAAGCAACGAGGGCCAGGGGTGAGGATGAGCCATCAGTACTTGATCTAGTATTCACAGAAAATGTGTTGGATATTGAAAAAATTGAGTATGAACCACCAATTGGAAAGAGTGACCACTGTGTGTTGTTGATGGAGTATATCATTGAAGATATTCTGCCTGAGAGTAGAGGCATTGAGGACATGAGGAGGAACTATCCGAAAGGAGATTACATCAAAATGAATGAGCTTTTTGCAGTTATTGACTGGAGAAAATTATTTTACAACAAATCTGTACAAGAAATGTATGACATCTTTTGTTAGAAATATGGGAAGATAGTAGATTGCTGCATACCTGTCATCAAAGTAGGTGTAATTAATGCCAGAGAGAAATGGTTCGATAATGAGTGTAAAAGAGCTAAGTAGTGGAGAGACAATTGCTGGAAAAGGTATTGGAGGAGAAAAAACATAAATGCCTGGCAAACCTACAAAAGAGCAAGAAATGACTACCTAAGTAAAAGGAGAGAGGCAGAGAGAGACTATAAGAGGGACATCACCAGGAAGGCTAAAGAAAATCCCAAGCTTTTCCACAGCTTTATCAGAGGAAAACTGAAGGCAAAAGAACAGGTTTTAAGGCTTAAAAGAGTGGATGGAAGCATCACTGAGATGGATGAAGAGATCTGCAAAGAATTGAACAAGGAGTTTCAGTCAGTATTTACTGTAGAAAATACCCCACCCCATCAGATTGCAGAGATAGAAGCTCAATGGTCGGTATTAGAGAACATCAACCTTACAGCCACAGAGGTATGCAAAGCGCTGATGGAGCTAGATGTTCATAAAGCTACAGGTCCTGATGACATATCCCCTCATGTTTTTATAAAATGCGCAAACTCAATATCAGTGGCACTAAGTATCATATTTAAAAAGTCACTGGAGTCAGGGGAAATACCAAGATGCTGGAAACAAGCAAATGTGATACCTATCTTCAAAAAGGGAAGGAGGGATACGGCTCTGAACTATAGACCAGTTTCCTTGACCAGCATAGTTTGCAAAGTTATGATGAAACTACTAAGGAAACATATCTCTCTCCACGTGGAATCCTTCAACCTTTTGTCAGTGAGGCAACATGGCTTCAGAGAAGGTAGATCAACAGTAACATACTTATTAGAATTTTATGATGAGGTAAGCCGAATCTTACAGGAAAGAGAGGGCTGGGCAGATTGCATATTCCTAGACTTCCAGAAAGTGTAAGACACTGTTCCACATGGGAGACTTATTAGGAAGATGCAAACAATGGCTGGAATAGGTGGAAATGTCTTGAAATGGATAAAAACTTACTTAGAAGGAAGGGAACAGAGTGTTAGAGTAAGACACTCAGTGTCTGAATGGAGAAGAGTTTGTAGTGGAGTTCCACAGGGTTCAGTTTAGGGCCACTTTTGTTCCTTGTATATGTAAATGACCTACCAGAGTTTGTAAATTCATTCATAAATATGTTTGCAGATGATGCAAAGATTGTGAAGAAAGTAGGAAACGATAACAATGGTAGAGAAATTGAGGAAGATCTAAATAGTCTGCACGAGTGGTTAGAAAAGTGACTAATGAAATTCAATACTTCAAAATGTAAGGTAATGAGAATGAGTACAAGTGCAAGAAGGCCCAAGCTTGACTACTCGGTGGCTGGAGTACAACTTCAAGAGACAGAAAATGAGAGAGATCTAGGAGTAAACATACTGGCAGATTTGTCTCCAGAAATACATATAAATGGCATAGTAAGGGCAGCATATGCATTCTTATCAAATGTAAGGGTAACCTTCATGCACCTGGACAAGGAAATGTTCAGAGATATTTATGTAACCTATGTGAGGCCAAAACTCGAATATGCAGCCCCCTTTTTGAATCCACACTTGAAAAAGCACATAGCTGAGCTTGAAAAAGTTTAAAGACATTCTACAAAATTGGTGCCAGAAATACGTAATCTCGGTTATGATGAGAGGCTGAGGGAATTAGACTTACCATCACTTGAAGCTAGAAGATTGAGGGGGGGATATGGTGACAGTCTTTAAATTCCTTTATGGTTATGATAGTATGGATAGGTATAGATATTTTGATATGGCAGGCTCTAGAACTAGAGGTCATAGTTTGAAGCTTCGTAAGAAAACTACTTTGCAGGATGTAAGGAAATACTTTTTCAGTGTAAGAGTAGTTGATAATTGGAATTGGCCAAGCGAGGAGGTAGTTAATGCTATATCAATCAATAGTTTTAAGGACAGGTATGATAAGTATCACTAAGTATAAAATGGAACTGATCAGGAAACGGGAAGATACGAGCTTTGGGCTCTTTCCCGTAAACACAATTAGGTAATCACACACACACACACACACACACACACACACACACACACACACATATATATATATATATATATATATATATATATATATATATATATATATATATATATATATATATATATATATATAAACGCTGACAAACGCATATACACATATACACAGGAACTGAATGATACTTTTGCAGAGAAATTAGTCAGAAAAGGTATTGTAAATAGTGAGTATAATAACCTGTAGTGTAAGGATAATTACCATTTGGTAAATAGACCAAAAATTAACATAAAGAATAGGCATAAGTAGGATAAGCATAAAGCTTGAAGGTATATTATACAAAGAGACGTAGTTTAGGAAACAAAATAGAGGAATTGAGAGCCATAGTAAACAGCGGGGGACCGGATATAATATGCATTAGTGAAAGTTGAATAAATTGAGAGAGTAATCACCAGAAAAGTTGAATACATAATTAATGAATATAAATTTTATTATGCTGATCGCAGTGTTGATAGAATAGGAGAAGGTGTAATGGTGTATATAAAAGAAAATAAAACAGCCTCAGAAGTTGCATTAAGTCTGAGATTAAGACAAATCTAAATTCAGAAACATCATGGGTAAAAATATAAAATAATAGAGAAAGTTTTGTTGTATGAGTAGTTTACAGACCACCGGACTAGACAGCTTAAATTCGCAAATCATATATGACGAGATTTCTAAAGTGTCCAGGTCAAATAGAATATGCATTGTAGGCGATTTTATTTTCAGTAATATAATCTGGGAAACCATAACAGGTGATAGTGGTTCTAAGGAGTTTTTAGAAGTAGTAGAAGTCAATTTCCTTTCTCAGCATGTACTAGAAGCAACACGGTGGAATAATACTCTGGATATAGTTCTCAGTAATACAGAAAATAGGGTTACACATTTAGAAATTGGTGAACCATTGGGAAACAGTGACCATAAACCATTAGATTCAACTTAATTTTCAAGGAATCTATTAAAGAAAATAAGAGTATTGTTCCAAACTTTAAAGCAGAAGAATTGTGATGTTAAAAACTAAATTATCTAATGAGGTCTGGGAAGGGATTTCTGGAATACATAGGTGGGCAGTTAATCCAGGAGGTCAGGTCGCAGGTAGCAGATTAATCCAAGAAGTGGGTACCACAGGTCAAGGATTAGCACAAGATGAAATCAATGCAGTAAATTCTCTCAGGGTATAATGGCTGTCCATCAGTCAATATGAATTTGGATGAAGAATATAACAATTTTGTCACAACTCTTAAGAATAGTCAGAAAGAGTATATTCCCATGAAACACTTCAGATCAAGATAAAAATACCCTAAATGGATGGACAACAGAATAAAGAATCTTATAGGTATTAAAAGAGGAACAGACAGGAGACTAAAAAGAGGTGAAGAGCAGTTGAGGCAGCAATATATACAGTTAAGCAGGGAAGTTAAAAAGAGAGTTAAAGTCGAAAATAAAATGCGAAGTTAAAATAGCAGGAGAAGCTAAAGAAAATGCTAAAGGTTTTTATCAACACTATCAGACTAATTGAATACATTTTATCTGTATTTACCAATGAAAACTTGGAATATATTCCAGAGGTAGAATCCTTATACACCAGGGATGTGCAACCTTTTTTCCCAAAGGGCCACTAGTCACGACTCTGTTGGTATGGAGGGCCACATAACCTTACTATTTCATGCTATTTACTACGATCGAAGACATATTATGTGAGATTATACTAATAAAGATAGATAATTAGTTTGTTACTGATTTTATTTGAATTGGGATCACAAAAATAAGAATTGTCTGAAACAAAAGTATTTTCCTTACTATAAATGAGCAAATGAAAGGCTACCGTACCTTATTATTATAATGTACAAACATAAATAATTACTTATTATTGGTTAACTGGGATCATTAACATAAGAATGATCAAACACAGACATTTTCCTAATCTTTAATGAGCAAATGAAAGGCTACCCTAGTGAGATGGTTCATGTTGCATTTGGGACACCAACTCATCAATATCAGGCTGTATGGATGATGTGGCTACACGCAGGGTACATTCCAAATGTTCATCAGTAAGTAAAGACCTATGCTTGTTTTTAACAAGATTCATTTTTGAAAAAAGCTGCTCACATACATATGTGCTACCAAACACTGCCATCATTTTCCTTGCATGAGCAGAGAGTTTTGGATACACTGTTACTGATACATGCTTCTTATAAAACTGGTATACTGAACTATCATCAAACTTCTTTCTTAGTTCATCATTGCACTGTAGTTCAATTATTTTCATCTGTATGTCCTCGGGAATTGCTGTTACATCCACAGAAAAAGGAGAAGCAAAGACTTCAATGGCTTGTGAATGTTTCTTGAGGTCACCAAATCTTTCTGAAAATTCCTCTCGTAAGACTGCCAATTTGTCACCATACTTCTGATACTGAGGGTTGCTAGTGTCATGGTTTTTCAGTGTAGGAAAGTGGGCTGGGTTTTGGTTTCTGATTTGTGACTCCCACAGACGCAATTTTATCTGGAAGCCTTTGATCAGTGAGAACATCTCATTTATTAGTTGATCTTTTCCTTGAAATCTAACATTCAGTGCACTAAGATGATCAGTTATATCTACTAAAAATGCTAAATCACATCTCCATTCCTTATCTCTCAATTCAGGGATAACATTACCTTTCATATCTAAGAACAGTGCAATTTCTTCCAAAAGGTCATATGCTCTCTTCAACATTCCTGCTTTGCTTAGCCACCTTACCTCACAAAAATACTTCACATCACTGTACTCTGCATCAATGTCTGCCATTAACTGCTGAAACTCGCAGTGATTTAGACCTCTTGACCTAATGAAATTGACAGCTTTCACGAGAATATTAGTCACATGCTGAAAGTTTATGGTCTTCGCACATAAAGCTTCCTGGTGTATGATACAATGCAGGACAATAAGTGAACCGACGTCAATATTTTGAGACCCCATTCTAGTCTTCAGCAATCCAACAACCCCATTTCTCTGACCAGACATCGCAGGCGCACCATCTGTTGTAATGGAAACTAAATTAGTGTAGTCCAGTCCAAACCTTGCCAATGCTTTTTCCAATTCATCAAAAATAGATTGTCCTCTTGTGGTCCCCTTCATGCTTTGTAGTGAAGCCATTTCCTCTGTAATATTATAGTCATTGTCAACTCCCCTAATATACAAAGCCAGTTGTGCAGTGTCTGCGGTGTCACAACTCTCATCAAGAGCTACAGAGTATGAAGAAAAAGCACTAACTCGCTTGGCAATTGTACTTTCAATATTCCCTGAAAGACTGTCTATTCTTCTAGCAACAGTATATCTTGAAAGGCTTATGTTTTCAACTAGTTTCTTTTTGTCAGGAAACATATGGTCTGAGGCTACACACAAACATTCTTTAACTACCTCACCATCAGAATAGGGCTTGAGTCTTTATGCAAGGAGTTGACTAATTAAAAAGCTTGTTTTGATGGATGCATCATATTCCTTAAGTTTCTTTGTAAACACTGACTGTTGTCCTTTCAGAGATTTCTGCAAGAATTATATTTTTTCTTTGCGTTCTTCACCTGTCATATTTTCATATTCTTTGTGCTTTGCGATGTAGTGTCTTTTGATGTTATATTCTTTTAAAACAGAAATGGTTTCATGGCACACAAGGCACAATGCTTTCCCCCCTGATTGTATGCATAAATACTGTTCAGTCCATTTCTCTTGAAAACTCCGGTTTTCATCTGAAATCTTGCGTTTTTTACTCGTAGAAGCCATTATTAGTGCAATAAGATCTCTCCTGCTGAGGAAAATATATAATAGGAAAAAGTTAACTTTAAATTAAAGACTAACTCTAATTAAGTTGTTTATGTTGCAGTTTTGTGATTGACTTTAGAAAACTTGCAAGGAAAACATTTTGAGAATTATATATTTCTGCTGAAAATGTGGTATTAATTATATTGCAATCTATTAAATTTTTCTTAATTAAAGGCTTTAATTAAGGATAATGTAATAGATTGCAATATAATTAGTACCAAATTTCAGCAGAAATATATAATTCTCAAAATGATTTGCTTGCAAGTTTTCTAAAGCCAATCACAAAACTGCAACATAAACAACTTAGAGTTAGACTTAGCATACCGGTAATCACAAATCAACCACAACAAATGAAGCACACTGATTTCACCACTTGAGTCTGAGATAAACTGAGAACTATATTAATTCCTGTACGGCTGTACTGCAAAGCATAGCAGAGAGTGTAAAAAGTGTAAACATCCAACCTTAAAAATAATGATCGTTTCGGTGTTTACAATGATCTTAAAAGGGGTTACTGATTACGATGACCCCTCGTACCATCGGTTATTGAGGAAGGGTTGTTGATGAAAACACAAGAGAGAGAGAGAGAGAGCAAACTTTATTTCCATTTCAATACAATGGGTATTCGTCAGCCAGGGCAAGCCCCAACCCCCCACTGTGGTGACCAACCACAGCAGTTCCTGCCAGTAAACAGCTTAAACTCTCGGTCTTGGACGGGAACCGATCTTTCGACCTCGTGAATGCGAAGCCAGCGCGTTACCACTGTACTAGCCAGCAGGCTAGAGAGAGAGAGAGAGAGAGAGAGAGAGAGAGAGAGAGAGAGAGAGAGAGAGAGAGAGAGAGAGAGAGAGAGAGAGAGAGAGAGAGAGAGAAAGTTGTTGGAATATTCAGTTCGAGGTGCTCTCTCTCTCTCTCTCTCTCTCTCTCTCTCTCTCTCTCTCTCTCTCTCTCTGAGGGCCGCACATAGCTTATTTATTTTTAGGAGAAAGGGCCGCAATGAAAGCCTTTGAGGGCCGCAGGTTGCACACCCCTGTTATACACAGATAGTCCCGATAATATACATAGTACAATAAATATTACAAGGGAGGATGTAATAAAAGAAATAGATAAAGTTCCAGTAGATGATGTTTTACAGTTCTTTAGCACTAAACTGATTCCCTTTACAACATTGCAGATCACGAGCTCAACATTGCTATGCTAAACATAAACAAGCCCAAAAGGAAGCCTCTCTTCAAGAAATTTCGGTGTCTAAAAAATTACTCCCCTGATATCTTTTGTGAAGCATTAATCAACAACACAAATGTCCTTAATAGAATTATAAACACAGATAGCGTCGATTTGCAGGTTGAGATTCTAACAAAAGTCTTCCTTGAATGCTTAGATAGTTGTGCACCCATTGTAACAAGAAAAATAAGCCGGCCCTCACCCCCCCTGGCTAACTAATGACATCAAAGAGGCTATGCAAATCAGAAATCAAATACAAAAAGAGCTAAAAATTAATAGATATGATATGACTCTCCGAGAACATTATAAAACAGAAAAGAAACGTGTCAGATCTCTCATCAATGTAAGTAAAAAAGACTTTTACAAAAAACAATTTAATGACTCTAGACATGATACAGCAGCAACATGGAAAGTGATAAGAAGCATGATGCCACATGAAAAGACTACCTCAGAAAGTTATGAAAATATTATAGAGTTGAAAGACAAAGCGGAAAACTTTAATAACTATTTTGCTAACGTTGGCAAAAATACATATGAAAACACTCAAGAAAACATCTACTCAGTGAATATGAGTTATTACTTAAATGTCAATTCTTACAAAGTAAGCACAAGAAAGTACATCAAGATAAATCCTATTGATTGTGCTACCCTAATTCTTACCATAAAGAGCCTAAGAAACTCTGGCTCTTATGGTTCAGATGGTTTACCATGTCAATTCATCAAAGATGCTCTACCCATGATTGTATCTTATATTCTAACTATTATAAACACTTCCATTGTTACAAATAAGTTTCCTGACTCTTGAAAAAAAAAACACATGTAATACCTCTGCATAAAGAGGGGGACAGAGAAGATGTGACAAAATATAGTCCCATTTCCCTGCTACCCATTTTCTCTAAAATATTAGAAGAAATTGTTGCATGCCAACTTATGTCATATTTAGAGTAAAATAGACTATTAGCTATTAACCAACATGGTTTCCGACCGAAACTCTCGACGGAAACTGCACTGTTAAAAGTTACGAAAAGTATCTATAATAATATTGATATGAAAAAAATATCTCTGCTTGTATTATTAGACTTATCAATAGCCTTTGACAGTGTAAACCATGAAATTCTTATAAGTAAATGTACTAACCTAAATATTGATCCGAACTGGTTTGCAGAGTATCTATCTAATCACAAGCAGTCTATACGTCTTAACAACATTTTCTCTATTCCAAAAAATGTATTATTTGGTGTTCCGCAGGGATCAGTACTTGGTCCTATCATCGTCTCCATTTACGTAAGTGATCTATCTTCTTTCATTTCTGACTGTCTAGTCGTACAATATGCAGATGACATTCAACTACTCCTTAGTGGTGATATTAATAATCTCCCAGAGCTAACCTTAAGAGCAGAAAACACTCTGTTAAAAATTAAAACCTATTTTCAAGAAATTGGGCTGTTAATTAACGAAAGTAAAACACAATGCATGTTTATTGGTTCAAGGTTCAATATAGCACAAATTCCAGAAAACACAACAATTAATTTTTGCGGCAATATTATTACACCTCTGCATGAGTGGTCAGAAAAGTGGCTAATGAAATTCAATACTTCAAAATGTAAGGTAATGAGAATGGGTACAAGTGCAAGAAGTCCCAAGCTTGACTACTCGGTGGCTGGAGTACAACTTCAAGAGACAGAAAATGAGAGAGATCTAGGAGTAAACATACTGGCAGATTTGTCTCCAGAAATACATATAAATGGCATAGTAAGGGCAGCATATGCATTCTTATCAAATGTAAGGGTAGCCTTCAGGCACATGGACAAGGAAATGTTCAGAAATATTTATGTAACCTATGTGAGGCCAAAAGTCGAATATGCAGCCCCCTTTTAGAATCCGCACTTGAAAAAGCACATAGCTAAGCTTGAAAAAGTTCAAAGACATGCCACGAAACTGGTGCCAGAAATATGCAATCTCAGTTATGATGAGAGGCTGAGGGAATTAGACTTACCATCACTCGAAGCTAGAAGATTGAGGGGGGATATGGTGACAGTCTTTAAATTCCTTCATGGTTATGATAGAGTGGATAGGGATCGATATTTTGATATGGCTGGCTCTAGAACTAGAGGTCATAGTTTGAAGCTTCGTAAGAAAACTTCTTTGCAGGATGTAAGGAAATACTTTTTCAGTGTAAGAGTAGTTGATAATTGGAATTGGCTAAGCGAGGAGGTAGTTAATGCTATCTCAATCCATAGTTTTAAGGACAGGTATGATAAGTATCACTAAGTATAAAATGGAACCGATCAGGAGAAGAAAAGATACGAGCTTTGGGCTCTTTCCCGTAAGCACAATTAGGTAATCACAATTAGGTAATCACCTAGCAAAACAGTCAAAAACCTAGGAATTCACTTTGATAACTACATGTTGTTTGATTCCCACATAGATCAAGTATGAAAAAAGGTTACAAGTACATTAATGTACTTATCACGTATAAAAGACAATTTTGAGACTACACTCGAATAACTTGTCGAATCTCTAGCCCTAAGTCATATTAATTACTGTACAACTGTTTGGGGAGCTACCACTAAACTCAGATAAACAGAATACAGAAACTTATTAATTTTGTAGCTCGAGTTGCCCTGGGAGGAATAAGAAAATATGACCACATCACATCAGTTCTCAATAAAGTTGGGTGGCTGCGGCCAGAAAACAAGGTCACTTATGCTGTTTATGTTTTTGTATACAAAATTTTGGACCATCATTATCCAAGCTGGCTATTAGATTTTAAAACAGTCAGGGATATAAGGGGAACCAACACAAGACAGCGCAGTGAGCTCTTTATTCAGAGAACAAACACAGAAGCAGGTTCAAAGATGATCACTATTAAAGGGCCAACACTCTGGAACAATATTCCAGAGCATCTTCAAAATGCATCTCCTTTACAGTTTTCAAAAGCAAACTATATAGTTTTCTTTTGGACAAATAGTTGCTGCTCACACATAAACTAAACTTAATGATTTAATGCAATTTCCCTTAACACTAACCTCTCTATATGTAAACTGACATCGATTTCTCTGTTCTCTAAGTTAAGAACTAATTATTCTCATTGTAAGGAAAACAAATATGGTGATGATGCCGATAATAACAATACTGTATCAAATGTTATTATTACTACTTTATTATTAACATTATTGTTAACAGTTTTATTACAGCATTATTATTTTCTAGGAAAGCTACATTTAATTTAACTGTGTGTATTACCCTTTTAATTATAAGTTCAATTATATGTCTACTTATAAGTTACTTTTACTTTTAGAAGAATAACCATGGTACAAATATGGAAATAAATATTTGGTTGCTTGTTTGCTTTGCCTAGCATTTTCCACTAGGTCTTGAAAAACCCATGGATTTACTCAAGTTCTGCATCACTAATAATGTTTTTCCCTTTAATGGTAGTTTTTACAAGCAAAAACTTGGATATAGTATGGGAAGCCCCTTGTCCCCCCCCCTTCTGGCTAACCTATATATCGAGTTCTTTGAGACAGAGATTCTAGTCGGCATTAAGCCCAAAGGAATGATATGGTTATGATATGTAGACGATATATTTTCATATTGGGACTTATGTTGGGAAGAATTTGACACATTTTTTAATAAACTCAATGATATAGTCCCTAGCATCAAGTTTAAAACCAAATGGGAATCGGATGGCAAGCTACCATTTTTGGATATCTTAATTATGAGAGAACCCAACAAATACTCATTCGCTGTGTATAGGAAGAAAACTTTCTCTCTCTCTTATATACACTTTCTAAGTTATCATGCTTTGTCTGTAAAAACTGGTGTTGCATGCAATCTTTTCCTAAGAGGTCTTAGTCTGTTCCCCTCATCATTTGCAATACGAATTCATTTAATCCGCCAACAATTAGGAAGTCTCATGTATCCCTCGTATGTAATTGAAAAAGCAATTAACAAAGCAAAAAAAATATTTTATAATGGGCTGGCAGAACAGTAAAAAAAATAAACTTTACTAATGCGATTAAAATACGCTATTTAGAGAATATTAAAATTCTTAGTGATCAATTAGGCAGAAGTAATCCTTTTATAATTACTTATACTAACACAATTTTTTGTTCACTTATTAACGTATATCAAAATAAAAAAGCTTTAGAAGCAGGGATTTATAAAATTGATTACAGCTCCTGCAATAAATCTTACATAGGTCAAACTGGTCGTTCGCCTGACCTGAGGTCTGAAGATAATCCCATCGTGGATCCTCCTGGCAATCGTAGTTAGCATCTCCCCCTCCCCATATTCTTTATCCAGAGCTTGTATAGATCGATTAATTTGTACTTGAAGAGGACTGGAGTCCAGTCCTAATATGTACATCTTCGTTTCTTTTTGTGTTTTATTTATGGGCCTTTTTTCGCTTCATATATATATATATATATATATATATATATATATATATATATATATATATATATATATATATATATATATATATATATATATATATATATATATATATATATATAATATATATATATATATATATATATATATATATATATATATATATATATATATATATATATATATATATATATATATATATATCTATATATATATAGTTTAGTTCCTGGGTTTAGTTCCTGGGTTCATCCAGTGAGGACGTGCTTCCAGTAGCTCTAGTCTTGACCATACTTAGTACAATGGAGAGTGGTGGTGTTCTTTGTGCTGGTGGTGTTAGTGGTAGTGGTGTTGGTGTGGTGTTGTTGTTGGTGCTGTTTGTGGCTGTGCTGGGGATTTGTCCTCGTCTGATGCAAGCAAACTCATTTTTAATTTAAGAAATGAGTTGGCCGCAGTCAGGCAGGAGGTCAGATCCTTAGCTGAGGAGAACAGGGATCTGAGAGGTAAGGTAGAGGTGTTAACCAGGAAGGGACAATTGAATAGTGAAGACGACTGGAAAGTTGTGAATAAGGGTTCAACGAAGATGGTTTTTAAGAAAAATGATACTTTTAGACTACAAGTTGCTAATTCATTTAGTTCACTTAGAGATGAATGTGACAGTGGCGGCAGTAATTCTTCAGGACCCATAGAGTCAGATAGGTGTACTAGCGATCGTAGAAATGGAAGTGGGAAAAGCTCTCAGGTCAAGAGCCTAGGTAAGTCTCCCAAGGTCGGAGTAACCCATCCTCCGGATAAGTCTCATTCTTTGGTAATTGTAGGGGATTCACTATGCAGATATGTAGACAGGAAACTCAGGCATAGAGTTAGAGGAAAATATTTTTTCCCTGGAGCAGGTATGAAGAAGGTGGGTGAGTCAATAAATAGCTGGATTGAGAAAAAAGATGTTGTTTGTTTGATAGCTGGTGGAAATGACGTGCAGGATGGTAGAAGTGAAGAGCTGATTAGGTTGTATAAACAAGCCCTGGATAAGATCAGGAAAAGGGGTGCAGTTCCTGTGATGTGTGGTATTCTCCCTAGGCTTAGCCAAAGTTCAGAGTGGTGGTCTCGAGCTATAGGAGTAAATGCTAGGAGGAAAGTCTTCTGTCGGGAAAATAATATAGGTTTTATAGACGGGTGGGATCACTTCACTAGTCGTAAACATATGTATGCAAGGGATGGAGTGCATCTTTCTAATTCAGGTGTCTCGGTATTGGCTGGTATGATAGACAGAGAGGTAGGGGGGTTTTGTTAGACACAAATAATGAAATGAATAATACTTGTGCAGAGAAATTAGTCAGTACGGGTTCAGTAAATAGTGGGTCAAATAACTGGGAGTCTAAGGATAAGAACCATTTGTTACATAGAACAAATATTAACAAAAAGAATAGCCACAAGAAGGGTAAAGCTAGAGAAAGTTTAAAAGTATATTATACAAATAGCCGTAGTTTTGGTAACAAGATAGAAGAACTGAGAGCCATAGTATGTAGTGAGAGACCGGATATAATATGCATTAGTGAAAGTTGGATTAATTTAGAAAGCAAACACCTTAAAGCTGAGTACATAATTACAGGATATAAACTTTATAATGCTGATCGTAGTGCAGATAGAAGAGGGGGAGGGGTAATTATGTATATTAAAGATAGTCTCAGAAGCTGCATTGAGTCTGGAATTAAGACACATCTAAATTCAGAAACCTTATGGGTTGAAATTAAAAATAATATAGAAAGTCTAGTTGTAGGAGTAGTCTACAGACCACCTGATCTAGACAATATAAAGTCGCAAGTTATATACGATGAAATTTCTAAAGTGACCAGGTCAAATAGAGTTTGCATTGTAGGCGATTTTAATTTTAGACATATTAACTGGGAAACCATAGCAGGTGATAGTAGCTCTAAGGAGTTTTTGGAAGTAGTAGAAGATAACTTCCTTTCTCAGCATGTACTTGAAGCAACACGGGGGGTGAATACACTAGATTTAGTTCTTAGTAATAGAGAGAATATGGTTACAAATTTAGAAGTTGGTGAAAAATTGGGCAACAGTGACCATGATTCCATTAGATTTAACATAATTTTCAAGGAAACTATAAAGGAAAATAAGAATATTGTTCCAAACTTTAGAGCAGGAGATTTTGAGGGCTTAAAAACTAAATTATCTAATGAGGTATGGGAAGGGATTTCTGGGGTACAGATGTGGGTAGTTAATCCAGCAGGTCAGGTCTCAGGTAGCGGATTACCCCGAAATTTGAGTACCACATGCCAAGGATTATCACAAGATAAGATCAATACATTAAATTCTCTCACAGGAAAGAACAGCAGTCCTTCAGTTAATATAAATTTGGATGAGGAATATAACAATTTTGTCATGACTCTTAAGAATAGTCAGAGAGACTATATTCCCATGAAACATTGCAGATCAAGAAAAAATGACCCTAAATGGATGAACAATAGAATAAAGAATCTTATAGGTATTAAAAGAGGAATATACAGGAAACTAAAAAGAGGTGAAGAGCAGGTGAGGCAGCAATATATACAGTTAAACAGGGAAGTTAAAAAGATAGTTAGAGAGTCGAAAAGAAAATACGAAGTTAGAATAGCAGGAGAAGCTAAAGAAAATCCTAAAGGGTTTTATCAACATTATCAAACAAAATTTAAGGAAAAAGTCGGACCAATTGAAGTAGCCAATGGCCATATCACAGATGACGATAAAGTGATGTGTACATGTTTAAATGATTATTTCTTATCTGTATTTACCAATGAAAACTTGGAAAATATTCCGGAAGTAGAATCCATTTACAGAGACAGTCCCGATAATATACTTAGTTCAATAAATATTACAAGAGAGGAGGTAATAAAAGAAATAGATAAATTAAAGGCTCATAAATCTCCGGGACCTGATGGAATATATGCTAGAATATTAAAGGAATGCAAGGAAGAGCTTAGTTGTCCACTGACTGCATTATTTAATAATTCAATAAAATTAGAATCGGTACCCATGGAGTGGAAATTGCCAGATGTGGTACCAATATTTAAAAAAGGAGAACGAGTTAAAAAGAATAATTATAGGCCGGTAAGTTTAACGTCAACAGTGGGTAAGATTCTAGAATCCATAATTGCAAATAAAATAAGGGCACATCTAGAATTACACAGACTGATAAAACTTTCACAACACGGGTTTCTTAAGGGTTTCTCGTGCCTTACAAACTTACTGTCTTTTTATTCAGAAGTTTATGAGGCAGTAGATTGTGGCAAAGAATATGATACAATATATCTAGATTTCAGCAAAGCTTTTGATAGAGTTCCTCACAAAAGATTAGTTAAAAAGCTGGAAGCTCATGGTATAGGAGGAGCTGTTCTCAGATGGATCAAACAATGGTTAAAAGACAGAAAACAGAGGGTTTGCATAAATGGAGAGAAATCAGAGTGGGGCTCGGTTACTAGCGGGGTACCACAAGGCTCGGTACTGGGTCCCCTATTATTCATCGTATATCTAAATGATCTGGATTGGGATATCAGTAGTAACCTAAGTAAATTCGCAGACGACACTAAAATAGGTAGAACTATAAATGGAAAAGAAGACATTCATGCTTTACAGGAAGATCTAAATAGATTATCTGAATGGTCGGACAAATGGCAAATGGAATTTAATGTTGAAAAATGTAAAGTAGTTAAAATGGGCACTATAAAAGACAATACTAGTTATAAGCTAAATAACCATGAAATCATGAGTTCTCAGTGTGAAAGGGATTTGGGAGTTCTTGTGAGTAGTAGTCTTAAGCCAAGAGAGCAATGCACAGCAGTCAGAAATAAAGCAAACAGAATTTTAGGATTTATCTCAAGAAGCGTTAGCAATAGGACGGAAAAAGTTATTTTGCAGCTCTATCTTGCATTAGTTAGGCCCCATTTAGATTATGCTGTGCAATTCTGGTCACCCTATTATAGAATGGAAATTGAATCCTTGGAGAGAGTGCAGCAAAGAATGACCAAGATGATACACAATATCAGAAATCTACCATATGAGGACAGATTAAAAAAACTTAATCTACATTCTCTAGAGAGGCGAAGAGTTAGGGGGGATATGATTGAAGTGTATAAATGGTTTAAAGGGATTAACAAGGGAGACATTAATAAAGTTTTAAAAATTCATGATCAAACCAGAACTCGTAATAATGGATTTAAGCTTGATAAATTTAGGTTCAGAAGGGAAATTGGTAAAAATTGGTTTGGTAATAGAGTAGCTGATGCATGGAACAAGCTTCCTAGTAGGATAGTAAATGCCAATACCTTAGACACCTTCAAATGTAGATTAGATAGACATATGACAGAGGTAGGGTGGGTATGAATAGGTTAGTGCTTATTAGAAAAATCATAAAAAGAAAAATAGAATAAATAAGTAGAGTAGAATAGAATAGGTTAGACATGCTGAAAATACAATTCAAAAATGGAGCTGCCTCGTGTGTGCCAGTAGGCATGTTGCAGTGTCCTCTATTCTTATATATATATATATATATATATATATATATATATATATATATATATATATATATATATATATATATATATATATATATATATATATATATATATATATATATATATATGCGTGTATATGTATATATCTGCATCAAGAATTACTACTTTTGATTCATAATTCTATCAATATACAAAAGCTAAAATAATAATAATAATAATAATAATAATAATAATAATAATAATAATAATAATAATAATAATAATAATAATAATAATAATAATAAAAATAATAATAATAATAATAATAATAATAATAATAATAATAATAATAATAATAATAATAATAATAATAATAATAATAATAATAATAATAATAATGATAGTAATATTGGACTAAGCTAAGTTAAAACTCTTGTCGTAAGGATATTCTCTACACTACAGACCAGAGCTACAGCGTGCGAGGTGATAATAGATACACAAAGATACTTAACACTTAGTTTATATAGGCTTTACAATTTACTCCAGGCCTCAATGCCCCCGTCCCCTTAATGTAATGCTAACTTTATAGGCGCCCACAAGACTTTGCTCCCCTCAGTCGTGGGTTGACCCTTTTTTTATCACCTCGGGTCATTCAAATACACCAATGAGATGGTGGAGCCTAGTTTCTTGGTGGTGCCTCCACTAATAGGCTTTCAGAGAAGGGGGGAACACCCCACAACCTATAGTGTGGTAGGTATGCCTAAAGGACGGCTGTTTGATACAAAGAACAGTGTAACATAATTGCATGTATGTATACTTTTAGACGTAGTATGTATAGCTATTCATTTCTGTCAAGTATACATGTATATGTATATGTATGATAGGTAGTTTATTATGGAGGCTGGCTCTAGAGGACGGAGAAAGGAATGTGAGTCGCTAATGGCTTTTAGCCATTAACCTTTCACCTCCTTGATAACACTTATTACATCTCCAGTTTGCTACAAAGAACAGAGAAGCCACTTGAGATTTCTTACTTAGGCATGGGACACCCATGGACATGATTTTTATGTCACACTCGGGTACATAATTTAAGAAGAAAAAAAAAGAAAGACTGAAAAGCCTTTCTGTCTCATAAGATGGTGTTGAGTTTATGTATGGGTGCGTGTATCTACATGCATGTATGTGTGGGTATGTATATGCGATTGTTTATTTGAATATGTAGTTTTGTCTCTCCATTTTGTAAAATTTGTCTCACACCTGTATGTATATGTGTGTATGTGTATGCACACACACATGCACACACACACACACACACACACACACACACACACACACACACACACTTACGTGTGATTACCTAATTGTGTTTACGGGCAAGAGCCCAAAGTTCGTATCTTCCCGTTTCCTGCTCGGTTCCATTTTATACTCAGTGATACTTATCATACCTGTCCTTAAAATTATGGATTGAGATAGTATTAACTACCTCCTCGCTTAGCTAACTCCAATTATCAACTAGCCTTACACTGAAAAAGTATTTCCTTACATCCTGCAAAGAAGTTTTCTTACGAAGCTTCAAACTATGACCTCTAGTTCTAGAGCCAGCCATAGCAAAATATCGATCCCTATCCACTCTATCATAACCATGAGGGAATTTAAAGACTGTCAACATATCTCCCCTCAATCTTCTAGCTTTGAGTGATGGTATGTCTAATTCCCTCAGCTTCTCATCATAACTGAGATTGCATATTTCTGGCACCAGTTTCGTGGCATGTCTTTGAACCTTTTCAAGCTTAGCTATGTGCTTTTCATACGTAGATTCCAAAAGAGGGCTGCATATTCGAGTTTTGGCCTCACATAGGTTACATAAATATTTCTGAACATTTCCTTGTCCATGTGCCTGAAGGCTACCCTTACATTTGATAAGAAGGCATATGCTGCCCTTACTATGCCATTTATATGTATTTCTGGAGACAAATCGGCCAGTATGTTTACTCCTAGATCTTTCTAATTTTCTGTCTCTTGAAGTGGTACTCCAGCCACCGAGTAGTCAAGCTTGGGCCCTCTTGCACTTGTACCCATTCTCATTACCTTACATTTTGAAGCATTGAGTTTCATTAGTCACTTTTCTAACCACTCATGCAGACTATTTAGATCTTCCTGAAGTTTTCTACCACTGTTCTCGTTTTTTACTTTCTTCACAAACTTTGCATCATCTGCAAACATATTCATGAATGAATTTACAGACTCTGGTAGGTCATTTACATTTACAAGGAACAAAAGTGGCCCTAAAACTGAACCCTGTGGAATGCCACCACTAACTCTTCTCCATTAAGACACTGAGTGTTTTACTCTAACACTCTGTTCCCTTCCTTCTAAGTAAGTTTTTATCCATTCCAAGACATTTCCACCTATTCTAGCCATTGCTTGCAGCTTCCTAATAAATCTCCCATGTGGAACAGTGTCAAACACTTTCTGAAAGTCTAGGAATATGTAATCTGCCTAGCCCTCTCTCTCCTGTAAGATTCGGCTTACCTCATCATAAAATTCTAATAAGTTTGTTACTGTTCATCTACTTTTTCTGAAGCCATGTTGCCTCACTGACAAAAAGTTGAAGGATTCCAAGTGAAAAGAGATATGTTTCCTTAGTAGTTCTCCATAACTTTGCAAACTATTCTGGTCAAGGAAATTGGTCTATAGTTTAAAGCTGCATCCCTCCTTCCCTTTTTAAAGATAGGTATCACATTTGCTTGTTTCCAGCATCTTGTAATCTCCCCTGACTCCAGCGACTTTTTAAATATAATACTTAGTGCCACTGATATTGACTTTGTGCATTTTTTAAGTACACGAGGAAATATATCATCAGGACCTGTAGCTTTATGAACATATTACTCCATCAGCGCTTCGTATACCTCTGTGGCTGTAAGGTTGATGTTCTCTAATACCGGCCCTTGAGCTTCCATCTTTGCAATCTGAGCGGTTGGGGTACTTTCCACAGTAAATACTGACTGAAACTCCTTGTTCAATTCTTTGCAGATCTCTTCATCTGTCTTAGTGATGCTTCCATCCGCTCTCTTAAGCCTTAAAACCTGTTCCTTTACCTTCAGTTTTCCTCTGATAAAGCTGTGGAAAAGCTTGGGATTTTCTTTAGCCTTCCTGGTGATGTCCCTCTCATAGTCTCTCTCTGCCTCTCTTCTTTTACTTAGGTAGTCATTTCTTGCTTCTTTGTAGGTTTGCCAGGCGTTTATGTTTTTTCTCCTCCTATACCTTTTCCAGCATTTGTCTCTCCACTCATTAGCTCTTTTACACTCATTATCGAACCATTTCTCTCTGGCATGAATTACACCTACTTTGGTGACAGGTATGCAGCAATCTAATATCTTCCCATATTTCTCACAAAAGGTGTCGTACATTTCTTGCACAGGTTTTTTTGTAAAATAATTTTCTCCAGTCAATAACTGCAAAAAGCTCATTCATTTTGATGTAATCTCCTTTTGGATAGTTTCCCCTTATGTCCTCAGTGCCTCTACTTTCAGGCAGAATATCTTCAATGATATACTCCATCAACAACACACAGTGGTCACTCTTTCCAATTGGTGATTCATACTCAATTTCTTCAATATCCAACACATAATCTGTGAATACTAGATCAAGTAGTGATGGCTCATCCCCACCCCTGGCCCTCGTTAGTTCCATTACATGTTGGTGTAGGAAATTCCCTTGTACGCAATCTAGGAAGCTTGTCCCGAATGAGTTCTCACCACTGTGTGGGTCAAGATTTATCCAATCTGTCTCTTTATGATTAAAATCACTCATAATCAAAATCCTACATTTTCTCTCCCGTGCCATGTTCACAACTGAGTTTATGACTTCAATAGTACCTATATGACTTTCCTCATAAACTTTTAGCCTATTCTGGTTCCTTGGTGGGTTATATAGAACAGTTATTATAATGCTCTCTGACCCAGTATTTATGCGAGCAACAAGAAATTCCTTGAACTCACTTTCTATAGCCACGTTTACTTCTTCAACTTGAATCCTTTCACTTATGAGCAGTGCTATCCCTCCACCAGTCCTCTCAGATCTTTCAACCCTTAATATTCTGAAGCCCCTAGGAAAACTGTGACACCGTTTATGTCCTCACTCAACTTAGTCTCTGTAATTGCTACTATATCTGCCTTACTGTTGTGAATCCTATCTTTTAATTCTACTGCCTTACCAGCTAATCCATCAGCATTTGTGTATAACAGTCTTAATGGGGCCCCATGCCCTGATCGTCTGTCATTATCTTTTTTATCTCCCCTTTGTCTGGAAGAACTTTGAAATGAAATTTTTTCTTCACTTCTTCATTTCTTTCCTCATTAAACCTTCTTACCTCTTGCAACAAGTTTTTTTTTATCTTCCCATCTCTTCCTGTGTTCTGTATCATCTAATGAACACTTCTTCGAATTCTTGAAGGTCTTTTAGCCTTTTTTTCTCATCAATATCTCTCTACATGTTTCTCCTCTCTCAAAGGTTACTTTTGTTGGTCTCGGCTTTCCTTCCCTCGAATATTTGTCTAGTTGGTGAATGTTTACAATATCCTTAGGACCACAAATGTGTGCATGTATGCCTGCACATGCATACAAGTGGGAGTGCATATGCACGTGGGTGGAGATATATGTGATTACCTAATTATGATTACCTAATTGTGTTTACAGGAAAGAGCCCAAAGCTCGTATCTTCCCGTCTCCTCATCGGTTCCATTTGTACTTAGTGATACTTATCATAACTGTCCTTAAAACTATGGATTGAGATAGTATTAAATACCTCCTCGCTTAGCCAATTCCAATTATCAACTACTCTTACACTGAAAAAGTATTTCCATACATCGTGCAAAGAAGTTTTCTAACGAAGCTTCAAACTATGACCTTTAGTTCTAGAGCCAGCTATATCAAAATATCGATCCCTGTCCACTCTATCATAACCATGAAGGAATTTAAAGACTGTTACCATATCCCCCCTCAATCTTCTAGCTTTGAGTGATGGCAAGACTAATACCCTCAGCCTCTCATCATAACTGAGATTGCCTATTTCTGGCACCAGTTTTGTGGCATGTCTTTGAACTTTTTCAAGCTTAGCTATGTGCTTTTTCAAGTGTGGATTCCAAAAGGTGGCTGCGTATTCGAGTTTTGGCCTCACATTGGTTACATAAATATTTCTTAACATTTCCTTGTCCATGTGCCTGAAGACTACCCTCACAATGGTTATTTCATGGCCCGAATGAGATTGGGAATTGAATTAAATGCTAAAATGAAGCCACGAGTGAGGTTGGGGAATCTGTAATATGAACATAGTGGCATTCAGTTAGAATGCGTTCATTCCTAAGTATAGCAGATATAAGCTATAAGGTTGGATTCCTTTTATACCTTCTGTGGTGTAGTGGTAGCGCCTTGACTTAGTAATCATAAGTCCTAGGTTCGAGTCCCGGTCGGGGTTAAAAAATGATTCATGTTTTCACATATGTAATGTGCTCAAATGGTTATATATATATATATATATATATATATATATATATATATATATATATATATATATATATATATATATATATATATTGAGAAGGGATCCAGTTAGGATCCGAAATATAGCATTGTTTTATAAGTTTTGTTTCACTGATGGGCTTCCTTACTATTTAGTGCTGTATGCTAACAGTTTGTACTTATTTATATATATATATATATATATATATATATATATATATATATATATATATATATATATATATATATATATATATATATATATATATATATATATATATATATATATATATATATATATATATATATATATATGTAAATATATATATATATATATATATATATATATATATATATATATATATATATATATATATATATATATATATATATATATATATATATATATATATATATATATATATATATATGCTTGTTACTCTAATCTGAAAATTGCTATACTATATCATCTTCAAATTGTCTGTAGTGTTCCTGTGGTAAAGTGGAGATTTTACTTAAATGATAGCACTCAGCAAGGCCTTTTGAAAATTATTACTACATGTAAACTGATCTAGAATGATGGTACCTAAGAGCTGCTGATTTAAACACGATCAAACAATTGATGCAAAATATATATTACTCTTTATCAATAATCAGAGAGTGCTCTTTAGCAATCAATCAATTGTTAGACTATGTTTTATTCTTAATTACTTGAAGCAATTTTTTTAAATGAATTGAAAATTCTGTTAGCATTTGATTTATACATGAAGAAATATAGATTGCAATGATAACAATTCATATCGCTGGAAGTGACCATGTGCACATGTTCCCATGTACAGTTATTAGATTAATAAAAAAGAAAAACTTTAATATGGTATGACAATTTCCCAGGGAGGCATCCTGTAAGGTGGTCAAGGAAACAGTACGCCAGCCAACGTGACAATAAGGCGGTTATTTGTGAAAAAACATGTATACATAATACAACTATTTAGAAATATTGCCACCTAGATTCAGGATACCCCTCACCTCCTCATTGTTAATAGCAACAATTCTGAACAGCCCCTCATAATGTAGTGCCAGCTTAACATCATGGTGGGTAACATAAATCCTGTTGTGGACTGGGAATATATCCTTTGCGTTATGCTTAAGGTCATATTTCATTTTATTATTTTTTTACTTAATTTAGCAGTCTTGAAGTTTATTTTGCCAAAGTTCTTCTGAAAAGAATTATCTTAATTCAGCTCTATTAATCATAACATATTTATAATTAAAAGAGCATGTTGACGCCGTTGAGGCAGTCAAGCTGAATGATGGGTGATGAAAGAAAAGGGCCACGTCGCACACCTGTCTTTATTAGTACTTTTGGCTATAAGCCATGAGTCAACAACTATTAATCATTGAGTACGTTATACATTTCTACATCACTTTAGTGCATTCAGTTAATGTCATCATCCTTACTCTCTACTTCTCATTTTATGCTACATGTTAATTATTACAACTTGATGCAGTTAGCTTCTCATAACTTATGTAATTGTGGCACAGAATGAATCCACTGAATATTCGTCTGCTCTCAAATCCAGTCAGTCTCTGTTTTCCTGTCCTCTCATGGAGTATGGGAGTGTATGGCAACAACCTTACTAGGCTAGTACAAGTGGCCGTTCACCCGGCTGCCCATAAATTCTTCCTGTAGTGCCTCTCTTGTCACGCCGTGGCGCCGCTTTCTCACTCTCCCTCTCTGTGTGCCACCTTCTCTCTCTCTCTCTCTCTCTCTCTACCACCATGGGCTGCAGTAACAGCTCTCTCCCCCCCCCTCTCTCTCTCTCTCTCTATCTGTTTCTCTCTATTTACGGCCACCCAGAGCATAACATAAAAATTACTAATAAGAATGAATTACATAATACTAGTATTATTGTCGCATTATTCGGCTTAATATATGAGTTTTTTGGGGGGGTTATTCATTGTGAAATTTCTACAAACTTATAATTATCAGTATCCAAAGAAATTCAAGACCTTTATCAATGATGGACACAATAATTCTGCAAATAAACAAGAGTATCATAATCATAATAAAGAATATATATCAGACAAAGCCTTATCATATGAAATGTTTTGGGGGAATTTTAAATACATTTCACAAGTATCATAATGCGAGATTTTCATATACTACAAATGTACCAATGTTAATATTCTATTTTCCCATACAATCTCTTTATATTTATTTAACATAAGCAAGGTGGTGGAGTGGAAGCACATGTGTATCACAGAGTGAATGAAGGATGTAAAGTGTTGGGTGCATTGAAAGGAGTGATGAAGAATAGAGGGATGGAAATGAATGTTAAGAAAGTTTTGCATGAGAAAGTAGTTGTGCCAACTGTGATGTATGGATCAGAGTTATGGGGTATGAAAGCAAATGAGAAACGGAAACAAAATGGGATTTGAGATAAAATGCCTGGGGAGTATGATTTGTGTATCTTGGCTGGATAGGCTTAGGGATGAAGTGGTGAGAGCAAGAACGGGTGTGAGGAGAGAATAGGCCATGTGGAGAGGATGGATGATAAAAGACTGCTGAAAGAGGTGATGAATGCAAGAGTTAATGGAAAAAAATGCTAGAGGGAAGCCTAGGTTTGGGTGGATGGATGGAGTAAGGAGAGCCCTGAATGATAGGAGGATGGATGTGAGGGAAGCAAGTGAGCATGCTAAGAATAGGAATGAGTGGCGAGCAATTGTGACGCAGCTCTTATGGGCATCTGCTATTACCATGGAGCTGCATCTTACAGAGGTAGCCCTGTGGTAGGGGCAGTATGGGAGTTGGCATATTGAAGCAACATAGGTTGTGGAAGAGCCAGAAGGATGGGCTGTGGCACGCCTGCAGTGCCATCTGAACGGTCGCTAGCTCCCTCGTCATTGCCCATAGAGCAAAGTAGTCTCATTATTGTTTCTTTTGTTTTATGTTGGCTACCCCCCAAATTGGGGGAAACAGCCAGAGTAAATGAATGATGATCACATGGCAACAAAAAAGTTTTCTTGGCAACAAGTAGTAGTCAAAATTGATAATCAATATCATTATTATAAGAAAACCAGTTAATTTAGTAATTAAATTTAATTAACATATTACATAGCTGTTACCGCAGCCCATGGCGGTAGATAGATAGATAGATAGATAGATAGAGAGAGAGAGAGAGAGAGAGAGAGAGAGAGAGAGAGAGAGAGAGAGAGAGAGAGAGAGAGAGAGAGAGTGGCAACACATTTATATATATATATATATATATATATATATATATATATATATATATATATATATATATATATATATATATATATATATATATATATATATATATATATATATAGAGAGAGAGAGAGAGAGAGAGAGAGAGAGAGAGAGAGAGAGAGAGAGAGACACTACAGGAAGAATTTATGGGCGGCCAAATGAACGAGTGCTTGTTCTAACCTAGTAGATTAAAACCATATGCTACTATGCGCCATGAGAGAACAGACAGACAGAGACTGACTGGATTCGAGAGCAGACGTAATATTCAGTGGATTCATTCTGGGCCCCAATTACGTAAGTTATGAGAAGCTAATTGCGACAACCTGTAATAATTAACAAGTAGCATAAGATGATGAATAGAGAGTAAGGATGATGACATGAAATAAATACACTTGTGTAATGTAAAATTGTATAATGTATTCAGGGATTAATAGTTGTTGTCTTATGACTTCTAGGCAAACCGTACCAATAAAGACAAGTATGCGATGTGGCCCTTTCCTTTATCACCAACCATTCAACTTGACTGCCATAACGGTGTCAATAGTTTACTCAAAGCCCAGATGGAGGTGATGAAGACCAGATGCTGAGAAGACTACTGCTAGTCTACATCACAGTGGAGAGACTATGGTGACAAAGCAATCGGCCTCAATGAGTCAGCATGGTGGGTGACGGTGAACGAAACATTCTGGGACAAACGTATGAGGGATAACTTCTGAGAGAGGACCGAAAATATGCGCAGAAGTCTACAGGAGTGACATGTAACATTTCAACAACAAAATCTACCATGTTCTGGTTAAATCTCCTATAACACGTACATTTCAGCGACAAAATCTACGGGAATAGCACTCACAACTTCAGCGGCTAATAGAGAGATGAGTCTCAGCCCAGGTAAGGTACACTATAAGACTTGTAATAAACCTAGGATAGCCTGAGAGCTAGTGTAAGGATGAGAAGACGAATATTGTATTGTGTAGCAATTGTGCCGGTGGCAGCAAGGAGTGGATAATTAAGGTGTTACCATAGTGATTGATAATTGAACAGGAGTAGATTATCAAGGTGTGAACATAGTGAATGATGATCGAACATTGTTGGGGATGTACTGAAGGTATCAGCAGACCTATGGATTAATTCTTGCAATGGGGGGAGTGTGCTAATTAATAAGCATAAATATATTCAAATTATTGGAACGGGAGGAGTTGATGATTAAGGAACCTATTTAAGTACGTGTAAAGGAGGGAGAGTGGGGGACAGGTTGAAGAGTATTAAAGGTATAAGCAATGGCTCATGAAGCAAAGTAGTTAGCCGGATTGTGAGTAAAGCACAATAGAAGTAAGGAAATTGTCAGGTTATCACATGATGGTATATTGTAAAGGTTGATGTAGTTAGGAGTTATTTATCTTAACAGTAAAATTAAGACAAGTTAGTAGGGCTCAAATCACTGTTCTTGCGGAGTCTGTTCTAAATGCTATCGGCTACTAGGTGCATGACCTGTTGTCTACAGTGGTAAGAACGGAGGAGGTTTTCCCTCTGCAATGTGGGATGCAGAGTTGAAGTATCCCTCTGCAGTGCATGACCTGTTGGCTACAGCAGTAAAAACGGAGGAGGTTTATCCTCCGCAACTTGGGAAACGGAATTGAGGTATCCCTCCGTAGTGCGTAAAGAACGGAAGAAGTTTTCCCTCTGCAATGTGGGAGGCGTAGTTGAGGTATCCCTCCGCAGTGCATGACCTGTTAGCTAACCAAAGTGGAGATGAGGTTATTCTTCCGCAGTGGTGAAAAACGGAGTTAAGGTTATCCATCCGCAGCGTTGGGAAACAGAGTTGAGGTTATCCCTCCGCAGCGTCGGCTTAGTCCGAATGAGGAAAGACACAGATCGCTTACCCGAATAAGAAATGGAGACAAATGATAAGGACAGGGAATTGAATATAGGAAAGGGAAGCCCTAGGATGCAGACGACGACTGAAGGTGAGAAGCAAGATGCTGAGATAATTACAAGAACGGCATGGAGAACAGACAGGCGAGGCACAGGAGCTGATGAAGAAATGACTGACAGCAACAGAGGCAGCCCTGATGACCAGTGTCTTGGAGTCCATCAAGGAATCCATCAGAGACATAGTTGAACAGATAATGCAGGAGCAGAGGAACATTGACGACTCGCTGTGAAGGAAGGAGTGGGTTGCACAGATTAATGTGGTGGAAGAAGGCCAGAGGGAGACAAGGAGCGATACGAGCATGAGCAAGAAGAGAAAGGCAGACGGCGAAGGGAAACACAATTGCGAGGATCAAAAGGGCAAGGAAGAGCGAGAGAGGGAGAAGCAGCGAACGGATGCGGAAGGCGGAAGATACACGTTCCGGTCCACTCGTGGCTAGTGGAACCCACAGGAGCCACCCAAATGCAAGCAGGACCAGTGATGTTCAGCCAAGGGAATGCTCTCCGATTCGACGGCCAGACAGAAAGGAGCTACAGGAACTTCATAGAGCTGTTTCGGGAGTACACGGGGCGAAACGCCATGAGGCCTGACGAGAAAATTATGTTGCTAATAGACGCATGCGAGGGCAAGAGAGTTAAGTTCCACTTAAGAAGATACCTCAGTGTGCACCCAGATGCAGAAGCGGCATGTCAAAAAGGGTTAAGATACCTAGAGGCCTTGTTCAGGTATGACGAACCACCCACCGAGGTATTGTGGGCGCGAATGAGGGAAGGAAGGCATATCTATGATGAGGACATCCGAGGACTTGATGGACTGCAGGTGCAGCTGATGGAAGTGTGGAAGGACTGATACGGGAGGCAAGGAATGATAGCGACACTGAAATCAGACTGATCAAGGATGCCAGGTGTCGATTGCCTGTGGACATGTCGTGTGAGTTCGGAGTGATGAAAGAGTATAATACAGGAAACCCCTGCGTAGCACCGGATCTCATAAGGTACATCGCAGAGCAGATGGGCAGTATCCAAACACGGGATGCATGGGCAAGACCTGACACCAGCAGTGGGTTTACAAGGGAAGCCAGAGGCAATCAAGATAGAACAAAGCGCAAGAAAGTCTGAACTATGCCAATTGTGTCATGATAGACATTCGCTTAAGGTTTGCCAGAGCTTCGCAAAGCTAGGGAGTAAGGAGCGTCTGGGGGCGGCTGCAAAGTTTCGGGTATTCTTCGGGTGCCTTAAATAAGGACACAGAGTCGCTGCGTGCCGAGAAAGGAAGCCGTGTGAGGTATACAAGAGTGATTCGCATGCGACCTTATTGAACAATGATTGTGACAGTAGGTCGATGGGAAGGACAAGTGAACAAGACAACCGAAGGGACCAGCGACCATCAAGCTGAGGAGGAGACCCATGAAGCGAGCGAGAACGAGAAGGCCATGATCAAGAGAGACGATAACGGTCAGAACAAAGAGGTGACACGCAGGCAGAAGAGAAGATCAGAGCCACTAACTATGCTGGACAGTTCAGGGAATGACAACAGGAGAAGGGGACAGTTGCCTTGCCTATAGTGGAGGTACTGTATACGTCAGGATGGGAGATACAAATGTCACACAGAGTGGGTGGGTCAAAACCCTAGCCCTTCTGGACTGTGGGAGTCATAGTCATAGACATAGTCATAGATTTTATTGCCAAATATTTAGTATACATACAGGAATAAATATGTACATTATATTCAGAGGCACTAGCCTGCTGAGCAAGAGCTCCTCGGCAGGCAGTTTAATATACATTTCACATAAATTAAACTATGATGGCAATAGTTAACAAAAGCTCCAATATAGCAATCTCATACTTATATTGTAATAAAACAAAACAGTAGCCTGACCTTAACCTGGACATAATGATACACCAATACTGTATTAATTATTAATCAACAGCTGCTTGATTTTGCCTAGTAAATAAATGCTGTTTGAGTTTCTTTTTAAGTAAAGTTGTGCCAGTTATTGTTTTTAAATCCTCTGGTAATGCATTCCAACATTTTGGGTCAAAAGAGTGGATAGAAAATTTGTACAAGGTTGTTCTCGGCTGTGGATATATCAAATTTATATTGTTACCTATGGTTCCATGGTTGTGTTAAATAAATCTAAATAATTTTCTGTTATCATTAACATCACTATGTATAATAATAAGACAGAAATATTGTATCAAGTAATAAAATTTAAGCAAGTTTAGCTCCTTGAATAAGGAGGAATTTGAGTCATATTTTCCACTATATGTAATAGTTCTGATCAGTCTTTTCTGAGTTACAAATACATCCCTTACAATTGACGGCCAAGTACAACCCCAGATGGACAAACAGTATATAATATGAGGATAACACAGGGAATAGTATATGCTTTTTAAGGCCTCATTTGTTAGGTTAGGGCGAATTTTATACAAAATTCCACACGTCTTGGACAGTTTTGAGCAGACAAATTGAATATGAGATTTCCAACTTAAATTTTCATCAATAATTACTCCCAAAAATTTCTTACAAGCAACTCTTTTAACTTCATACCCATTCATATTAACTTGATCAATATTGTGTACTACAGATCTATTTTGAAATAAGATATAGTCAGTTTTGGAAACATTTAGCTTTAATTTATTAACAGAGATTCAGTTGTTAATTTTTTCTAGTTCACTATTTAAAACAGAATGCAGGTGGTCAAGGTTATTATCATGCAAGAGAAGGTTGGTGTCATCTGCATAAGGAATATATTTGAATTTATATCTGGCATTGGAAATATCATTTATATAAACTAAAAATAACAGTGGGCCCAGTATTGATCCCTGTGGTACTCCCCTCTCAATAGTTTGCAACAAAGATGCTTTCCCATTACAATATAAGGCTTGTTTTCTATTTTTCAAATAGCTCTTAAATAACTGTAATGGTGTTCCCCTAATACCCACACAAGTTAGTTTTTCTATTAGTATATCATGGTCTAATGAGTTAAATGCTTTGGACAAGTCTAGGAAAACCCCTGCAACAAAGTTTTTATTTTCCAAATTTTGATAAACATCACTTGTGAAGTTCATTATTGCTTTTTCAGTGGTCTTATTATTACGGAATCCGCATTGATTTTCGGATAATAGGTTGAAGTTTTCAAGGAATTCTTTAAGTCTGTGAACAATCGCTTTTTCAAACACTTTACTTAAAGACGGTAAGATAGATATAGGTCTATAGTTATTTTCATCATCTACAGTGCCTGACTTAAAAATAGGTATTACTTTAGCACTTTTTAGTTTGTCTGGAAAACATCCTTGCTGAAAACATAGATTGATTATGTGGGTAAGTGGGGAATCAATGTAATGGGCATTGACCTGGAGTAGTTTTGATGGAATTTCATCATATCCCGACGCTGTATTTGGTTTTAAGGTTTTTATATATTTAGTGACTTCCTCCCTTGTTAGAGGATACAAGTAAAACGAAAAGTCTGGTGGATTATTAAGAAACTATCGGTGTTAGTTTTGTTGCACATTTTGTTGTTCCTGTGTTGGTTGTGCTATAGTTAAGAAATGATTATTAAAGATATTAGCAGTGTGGTCATTATCATTTTTTAATTTGATTTCCTTTGAATGATTAATTTGTTTTCGTCCCATTAGGCTGTTTATTGTATTCCAGGTGGACTTGCTGTTTCCTTGTTCCTTCTTAAGCTTATCTTGAAAATATATATTTTTTGCAGCTCGGAGTAGTGTTACAAATTTGTTCCTGTAAGCTTTATATCTGGTTCCAAAAGACAAAGGCCATGTTGATGCAAGCCTTTCTAGTCGGTGTTTTTCTTTGATACTATTTTTTAATCCTGCAGTTATGTGTGGGCATCTGTTGTTTTTATTATTTACAGTCGATTTTCTTAGAGGAAATCAGTCTAGAAATTTATCTCTAAATGTACAGTGAAATTTATTAAAAGCTTCATTTGCATTATCTAGATCAATGATATGTTGCCATTTTTCATGTGATATATCTCTAGTAAATTTAGCTATGTTATCATCAGAGTAATGTCTTTTTTCTACATATGCATCAAATTTATGTTCTTCTTTTTTAAACTGGGAGTATACTGCGAAATGATCTGTTATGCCGGTGTACACTATGTAATTACTTATGTTGTCTTCAAGATTTGTGGTCCAGATATGATCGATTAGAGATGCACTATTTTCAGTTAATCTCATAGGTTTAGTAGTTATTGGAAAGCAGCCACGTGAATACATTAAGTTTATAAAATCAGTTACTCTTTGATCATTTATTTTAAACAAATCTAAGTTCCAATCACCGAATAGATAAATAGTTTTGTACTTTTTTCTTGCTGCAAAATCAAATACTTTCAGTAAAGCTTCAATGAATTCAGGCATGTCCCCTTTGGTGGTCTATATACAGATACAAAGAAGCAATTTTCCTTACCGTTATGTACCTGTACACTAATACATTCAATGTATCGTTCCATCATACTGCACTCCATTATAACACTCAAGCTATACTTATTAGCTACATGCATACATACACCTCCACCTTTCCTGTCTCTGTTCTAAGTGAACATATTGAACCCTGTTATATTATACAATGATTCAATATCATTATTCAGCCTAGTCTCCGAAAAACACATTACATCACATATATTATTTTCTGTTAAACATTGATCAACAAATATTTGAAGATTATTTGCAAGATTTCTAATGTTCATGCACAAAACCGAAAATGCATTAGATTTATTTAAATTTGAATACAGTTCATTTAAGTATATATAAATTGAAAAAGTGTTGGTTGCATTTTTCATATTATTCAAAAATAAATCTATTTCATTTTCAAGATCAAGTGGGTTAAATATCATCTTAT
Source organism: Halocaridina rubra (assembly GCA_037179515.1). Classification (NCBI taxonomy): domain Eukaryota; kingdom Metazoa; phylum Arthropoda; class Malacostraca; order Decapoda; family Atyidae; genus Halocaridina; species Halocaridina rubra. The sequence continues at coordinate 12,329 of JAXCGZ010007916.1, read as the reverse complement.
CAAGCTCATTGATACATAAATAATTGGGAAGTACTTTGTCATTGTTTGTTAGCCTTATAAGTTTATCGTCACTGATGGAATAGTATGGGAGGTATCTATTTACAGCCATGGTGAAGAAATAGATTATACTACTTTTACATTACTGACTTACAAGCTACCATTTACTTCTACCATATCTTACAGGGTTCTTCAGTATATTCTTTTTACACAGCCTGGCAGACATTACCGGAATCCCTGGAGTACCGATGCAGATAGAAGTCAATACCATCAGCCACGAACGGCAATAGAACACGCGAATGGTGGATCTGTGGGTGATAGCGGCAAAGGCTAGATGCCCGAAGGGGCTGAGGCTCTACCAAGTCATAGTGGTCTTCAGCCTGCCAAAGGGAATAACTGACTGCATTGCCAGAAGGGAAGGGATCTGCTAATGAAAGCACCTGGCCTCCTTATAGGACTCACACGTGAGCAACAAAGAGAACGCCGAGGTGAAAATCCCCATAGGAATTGACCACCCGTGGGCCCTACTCCCTCTTGAGGTCAGGTGTGGTGTGACGGGGAACCTTTCGCATTGAGGACAGCTCTAGGCTGGACGGTGCAGGGCGCCTTGCTGCCCAGAGACACAACGGAAATGGCAACGAGCCCCACTGCCATAGTCGAGCTGCCAAGTTCAGCAAGTGGAGATGAGTCTTTGGAGCAACGAGTACAACGGTTCTGGGAGCTGGATGAGCCTACGGCAAAGGAGGCTCAGGAAGGAGAGGAGCTGTCGACATTGGACCAATATGTCTTGAGCCTGTGGGACAGTCATGTAAGCAGGAGCGGAAATAACTACGTTCTACAGATTCCATTCAAGCAGTCATCGTTGCCTTAGGTCAACAATTGGAGAACGGTTTGTCACAGATTGGATTCACTAAGGAACAGGCTCAGGAAGGATAGGGAGTTGGGAAACACCTACAGGGCGAAAATTCAAAAACTCTTGACGACGGAGTATGTGGAACGAGTGACATACCAAGACCTCCAACGCTGTGGGCAATGGATCTGGTACCCACTTCATCATCCGTTACTAAACCCCAGCAAACCAGGGAAGGTGCGTATTGACTTTTACTGCGCTGTAACTCACCAAGGTGTGTTTTTGAACTCACAAGTCCTACAAGGGCCAGACTTAAACAATAAGCTCATCGGGATTCTTTTTCCATTCCAGCAGGGCAGAGTGGCAGTGACAGCAGACATAGAGGCCATGTTCTATCAGGTGAAAGTGGCTTGTACAGTGGTAATACACTGGCTTCGCATTCACTAGGCCGAGAGGTTGGTTTCCGTCCAAGACCGAGAGTTTAAGCTGTTTACTGGCATGTTACTGCTGTGGCTGGGCACCACAGTGGGGGTTGGGGCTTGCCCCGGCTGACGAATACACATTGTATAATGGAAATAAAGGTTTCATGAAAGAAGGATGATCGCAGTACGAGTGGAGCTCAAAGATTGCTTGCTCACTAGACAAAGCATATTGGCAACTTGCAGGGCAGTCTACGACCCTCTCGGAATGCTGGCGCAATTCGTCCTCCCTGCCCAGATCATCTTCCAGGAAGAGTGCCGGACTAGTAAGGTATGGGATGAACCTATCAGCGAGCAAGGTCAACGGGATGCGAAGGAATGGATGCACAATTTACGACAATTAAGGGTGTTCACGATACCCAGACACTATCACAATGAGGCTACGGGAGAACTTAAGCAAGTGGAATTACACACCTTCGCCGACGCATCCCAGTCGGCTTATGGCTCTGCCAGCTACCTGTGCTCCATTGACACTGAGGACAGGGTAAGCGTGTCCTTCGTCCTTGGCAAGACACGTTTAGCCCCTTTGAAGGGAATGAGTATACCTAAGTTGGAGCTGTGTGCCTCCAAGCTAGCTGCTGAAGTAACCGCCATCATCGCCAATGAGTTAGAGGTCAAGTTTGACAACGTCATGTATTGGATGGACAGTATGCTCGTGTTGCAGTACATCAGCAATCCTAGAGGGTGCTTCAAGACCTACGTCGCTAGCAGGGTGGCATCGATACAATACAGCATCTAGCGCCGATCTGACAATGGTGTCACGTGCCCTCGGCACATAACCCAGCAGATGACGTATCGTGGGGCCTCTTGAGCCATGCCATGATGGTAAGGAATAGATAGGCCAATGGACTGGACTTCCTAGGCTACCCAAGGAAGTATTGGCCTCCAGAGAACACTCTGCCGACAGGAGACAGAGAAGAAATGGAACTGCGATCGCCCTTAGCTCTAACAGCGTTGGTCGCTGAGACTCCACAATCGGCTTAACAGCAACTCTGGAACCAAT
>JAXCGZ010007915.1:70000-77463 GCA_037179515.1 Halocaridina rubra | reverse complement strand
AATTCCTTGAACTCACTTTCTATAGCCAAGTTTATTTCTTCAACTTGAATCCTTTCACTTATGAGCAGTGCTATCCCTCCACCAGTCCTCTCAGATCTTTCAACCCTTAGTATTCTGAAGCCCTTAGGAAAACTGTGACACTGTTTATGTCCTCACTCAACTTAGTCTCTGTAATTGCTACTATATCTGCCTTACTGTTGTGAATCCTATCTTTTAATTCTACTGCCTTACCAGCTAATCCATCAGCATTTGTGTATAACAATCTTAATGAGGCCCCATCCCCTGATCTTCTGTCATTATCTTCTTTATCTCCCCTTTGTCTGGAAGAACTCTGTAACAAAAATTTTTCTTCTGTTCTTCATTTCTTTCATCATTTAACCTTCTTGCCTCTTGCAACAAGTTTTTGATCTTTCCCATCTCTTCCTGTGTTCTGTATCGTCTAATGAACACTTCTTTGAATTCTTGAAGGTCTTTTAGACTCTTTTTTCTCAACAATATTTCCCTACATGTTTCCCCTCTCTCAAAGGTTACTTTTGTTGGTCTCGGCTTTCCTTCCCTCGAATATTTACCTAGTTGGTGTATGTTTACAATATCCTCAGGACCACAAACTACTCCAAGCTTTCTTATCAGGCCCCCGCTCTCAGCCCCGCCAGGGCCCGGGACGCGCCTGAGCCCTGTCTACTTTTCCTTCAAGGGTCGTCGCCGGCTGCCCCACCCCCCTGTGTGCCCCCCGCGTCCTGCCGCGCACTCTCGGCTTGGACGGGGCCGTCCGCCTCGGAGCGAGCCGCGCGTTACCACTGTCTTCTCCTTATCAAGTGCCTGTCTGATGAGTGGGTTTGCCCTTTCCATCACAACGTCTTTCATTTTTTCGATTACTGTCTCTTTATAGTCAACTGTTTGTATGTTTTCCAGTGCCACAACCTTTACAGCCTCTTTTACTGCCACATTCCCCTTTAGTGCATCAGCAAAGGAAGTTTTCATGGCATCATTTTCCATATTCAGCTCCTGGAACTCTTTTCTGAACTGTTCAATGTTTTCCTTAATCTGGACATTCCAAGCAGCAATCTCGTCTCTCTCAGAAGAGCAGTGAACTAACATCTAATTCCTTTAGGTTGTCATTCAGCTGTTTGTTTTTATCTTCTTGTTTAGAAATTCTAGATTCTAGTTGACTCTTTTCCCCTTCCAGCTTCTTTATTCTTTTTTCTAGTTCCTTTCTCTCCTCCCCTTGTGCTTTATTTGCTTCCTCCAAAGATCTTATTTGCTCTCTGAGTGTTTCATTCTCTTTCATTTCTCCATCCATATTCCGAATTTTATCATCAAGGCTTATAACCATTGCCTCTAAATTCTTGATTTTCTGTTTAAGTCTCCTAATGGCTACCCCTCCTACTGACCGATGGATGGGAGAGGTTTGGGACAGAGATGGCATCATTTTTATGTTCTCCCTCTCACAGAATATAGAAAGAAGACGAGAAAGAGGAAAAAAAAAGAGAAAAACTTTTAATTAAGCTTCACACAGAATTTTTATATCTCCATATAAATGCTATTTAGTGACTCAGTTTATCTCTTTTCTGGTAACACACATCTTAACTTAAAAACTTGACCATGGTAATTTAAGGATAAAAAGAAAAAGAAAAACAAAAGTCAAACCTGAAGGAAAATTCGAATTTGTGTCTGAGGTGGCACCCACCTGTTTCTGCTATATATTCTTCCTAACTGATAAACTCACTTGCTAACCAAGATATGTTATCACAGGATTAGACTTTACATTTAACTCAATATATATAAAAAAATAAAAAATAAAAAATAAATAGTAAAAGAGAAAGCTAAAAGAAAAGCAAAAAAATGAAGAAAATAAGACAGCTGTACTACTTGGCAACTTAACTCAGTACTGTTGACAGGTGGATATTTGGTATTTTGTTTTTTTTAATTATTCAATCTTTGCATCATCTGCAAACATATTCATGAATGAATTTACAGACTCTAGTAGGTCATTTACATATACAAGGAACAAAAGTGGCCCTAAAACTGAACCCTGTGGAACTCCACTACTAACTCTTCTCCATTCATACACTGAGTGTCTTACTCTAACCCTCTGTTCCCTTCCTTCTAAGTAAGTTTTTATCCATTCCAAAACATTTCCACCTATTCTAGCCATTGATTGCAGCTTCCTAATAAGTCTCCCATGTGGAACAGTGTCAAACGCTTTCTGGAAGTCTAGGAATATGCAATCTGCCCAGCCCTCTCTTTCCTGTAAGATTTGGCTTACCTCATCATAAAATTCTAATAAGTTTGTTACTGTTGATCTACCTTCTCTGAAGCCATGTTGCCTCACTGACAAAAAGTTGAAGGATTCCAAGTGAAGAGAGATATGTTTCCTTAGTAGTTTCTCCATAACTTTGCAAACTATGCTGGTCAAGGAAACTGTGTGTGTGTGTGTGTGTGTGTGTGTGTGTGTGTGTGTGTGTGTGTGTGTGTGTGTGTGTGTGTGTGTGTGTGTGTGTGTGTGTATACTTACCTAATTGTGTTTACGGGAAAGAGCCCAAAGCTCGTATCTTCCCGTCTCCTGATCGGTTCCATTTCATACTTAGTGATACTTATCATACCTGTCCTTAAAACTATGGATTGAGATAGCATTAACTTCCTCCTCGCTTAGCGAATTCAAATTATCAACTACTCTTACAATGAAAAAGTATTTCCTTACATCCTGCAAAGAAGTTTTCTTACCAAGCTTCAAACTATGACCTCTAGTTCTAGAGCCAGCCATATCAAAATATCCATCCCTATCCACTCTATCATAACCATGAAGGAATTTAAAGACTGTCACCATATCCCTCCTCAATCTTCTAGCTTCGAGTGATGGTAAGTCTAATTCCCTCAGCCTCTCATCATAACTGAGATTGCGTATTTCTGGCACCAGTTTTGTGGCATGTCTTTGAACTTTTTCAAGCTTAGCTATGTGCTTTTTCAAGTGTGGATTCCAAAAGGGGGCTGCATATTCGAGTTTTGGCCTCACATAGTTTACATAAATATTTCTGAACATTTCCTTGTCCATGTGCCTGAAGGCTATCCTTACCTTTGATAAAAATGCATATGCTGCCCTTACTATGCCATTTATATGTATTTCTGGAGACAAATCTGCCAGTATGGTTACTCCTAGATCTATCTCATTTTCTGTCTCTTGAAGTTGTAGTCCAGCCACTGAGTAGTCAAGCTTGGGCCTTCTTGCACTTGTACCCATTCTCATTACCTTACATTTTGAAGAATTGAATTTCATTAGCCATTTTTCTGACCACTTATTCAGACTATTTAGATCCTCCTGAAGTTCTCTACCATTGTTCTCGTTTTTTTACTTTCTTAACAATCTTTGCATCATCTGCAAACACATTCATGAATGAATTTACAGACTCTGGTAGGTTATTTACATATACAAGGAACAGAAGTGGCCCTAAAACTGAACCCTGTGGAACCCAACTACTAACTCTTCTCCATTCAGACACTGGGTGTCTAACTCTAACCCTCTGTTCCCTTCCTTCTAAGTAAGTTTTTATCCATTCCAAAATATTTCCACCTATTCTAGCCATTGATTGCAGCTTCCTAATAAGTCTCCCATGTGGAACAGTGTCAAACGATTTCTGGAAGTCTAGGAATATGCAATCTGTTCAGCCCTCTCTTTCCTGTAAGATTCGGTTTACCTCATCATAAAATTCTAATAAGTTTGTTACTGTTGACTACCTTCTCTGAAGCCATGTTGCCTCACTGACAAAAAGTTGAAGGATTCCAGGTGAAGAGAGATATGTTCCTTAAGTAATTTCTCCATAACTTTGCAAACTATGCTGGTCAAGGAAACTGGTCTATAGTTGAGAGTCGTATCCCTCCTTCCCTTTTTGAAAATAGGTATCACATTTGCTTGTTTCCAGCATCTTGGAATCTCCCCCGACTCCAGTGACTTTTTAAATATGATACTTAGTGCCACTAATATTGAGTTTGCGCATTTTTTAAGTGCATGAGGGGATATGTCATCAGGACCTGTAGCTTAATGAACATCTAAATCCATCAGCGCTTTGCATACTTCTGTGGCTGTAAGGTTGATGTTCTCTAATACAAGCCCTTGAGCTTCTATCACTGCAATCTGAGGGGGTGGGGTATTTTCTACTGTAAATACTGACTGAAACTCCTTGTTCAATTCTTTGCAGATCTCTTCATCCATCTCAGTGATGCTTCCATCCGCTCTCCTTAGCCTTAAAACCTGTTCTTTTATCTTCAGTTTTCCACTGATAGAGCTGTGGAAAAGCTTGGGATTTTCTTTAGCCTTCCTGGTGATGTCCCTCTCATAGTCTCTCTCTGCCTCTCTCCTTTTACTTAGGTAGTCATTTCTTGCTCTTTTGTAGGTTTACCAGGCATTTATGTTTTTTCTCCTCCTATACCTTTTCCAGCATTTGTCTCTCCACTCCTTAGCTCTTTTACACTCATTATCGAACCATTTCTCTCTGGCATGAATTACACCTACTTTGGTGACAGGTATGCAGCAATCTACTATCTTCCCATATTTCTCACAAAAGATGTCATACATTTCTTGTCCAGATTTGTTGTAAAATAAGGTTTTCCAGTCAATAACTGCAAAAAGCTCATTCATTTTGATGTGATCTCCTTTCGGATAGTTCCTCCTCATGTCCTCAGTGCCTCTACTCTCAGGCAGAATATCTTCAATGATATACTCCATCAACAACATACAGTGGTCACTCTTTCCAATTGGTGGTTCATCCACAATTTTTTCAATATCCAACACATTATCTGCGAATACTAGATCACGTAGTGAGTCCTCACCACTGTGTTGGTCAAGATTTATCCAATCTATCTCTTTATGATTAAAATCTCCCATAATCAAAATTCTACATTTTCTCTCCCGTGCCATGTTTACAACTGAGTTTATGACTTCAATAGTACCTATATGACTTTCCTCATAAACTTCTAGCCTATTCTGGTTCCTTTGTGTGTTATATACAACAGTTATTATTATGCTCTCTGACCCAGTATTTATGCAAGCAACAAGAAATTCCTTGAACTCACTTTCTATAACCAAGTTTATTTCTTCAACTTGAATCCTTTCACTTATGAGCAGTGCTATCCCTCCACCAGTCCTCTCAGATCTTTCAACCCTTAATATTCTGATGCCCTTAGGAAAAACTGTGACACTGTTTATGTCCTCACTCAACTTAGTCTCTGTAATTGCTACTATATCTGCCTTACTGTTGTGAATCCTATCTTTTAATTCTACTGCCTTACCAGCTAATCCATCAGCATTTGTGTATGTGTGTTTGCTATCACACTGACCAAGTGCATATAATAATAATAATAATAATAATAATAATAATAATAATAATAATAATAATAATAATAATAATAATATATATATATATATATATATATATATATTATATATATATATATATATATATATATATATATATATATATATATATATATATATATATATATATTCGAAAGAAGAAAATTTGGCAGAAATTAAAATAAATATATATATATATTGAGCTCGAAGAAAATTAAGCAGAATAGAGTCCACGAGTAATTTTGATAAAGAAAATCATTATCGTAACCAGAGCTACAGCAAAAAAAAAAATAGTTTATATACACTTTTTTTTACAGTTAAACACTCTCTAGGGAAGATAAATGTATGGATAATTACCGAAAAAAATATTAAATATTAACCCAGATATTCAAATTTCTAGACAAAATACTTTATATTACAGGATCAAGTATAATTCAGTCTTATATATATATATATATATATATATATATATATATATATATATATATATATATATATATATATATATATATATATATATATATATATATATATATATATATATATATATATATATATATATATATATATATATATATATATATTCTTGAATATATTTCAAGAGTTTATTTCTACGTACATTATGTAAGTGTTGTTTTGCATATAGTTTTGTTTATTGTAATGTAAGTGCATGAATGTATACTTTTAGACTTAGTATGGTTACTTATTAATTTCTATCATGTATACACGTATAGTCGTATGTATAATGTGTAGTTTATTATGAAGGCTGGCTGTAGAAGACTTGGAGAAAGGAACGTAGGTCACTAATGGATTTTAGCCATTAACCCTTCACCTCCTTGATAACGCTTATTGCATGGCCTCGTTGAACAAAGAACCCTTGTAAGCAAGTCATAACTCAACTTTAGTCCTAGTACCAAGGACCCCGACAAACTAGAGGGGAGTTTTGTAAGACTTTCTTGCAAAAGTCTAGTTGCTGTCGTGAGATGCTACGAGGCACTCATTTTTACTGTGTTTATTGACAGTACGTATAAGTTTATAATTAGTTGCTCTCGTGAGACATTACGAGACACTCAAGTAGAAAACGTAATAGAGATACGTGGATAAGAAGAAGATTCAGAGTCCCGTGATTGCTGACGACATCAGGGTTATCAGATGTATTGTATTTCTAATAATATTTATAACTACGTGTGAGGGACAGAATGAGCTCATTTAATTGAACACTAGTAGGTAGAATGTATGTTAGAAAATGTATTATTCTGGATGAGGAAGTTTTAATTTAAGGTGAGGAGAGTTTATTTAAATATTCACATATCAGCAGTTCATAAACCCCTTTATAAAATATTTGCATGTATGTCTATGCATGTAATATTAACTATATTTTATTGGTAGAGGATTTAAATTTGAGATCGTGGTAGGCCTCTACAGAAGCCGTGTCAGTATTTCCGAATTTAGGGGGTTATAAGATAATAACACACAGGAAATCCTCCACATATATATATATATATATATATATATATATATATATATATATATATATATATATATATATATATATATATATATATATATATATATATATATATATATATATATATATATATATATATATATATATATATATATATATATATATATATATATATATATATATATATATATATATAATTCACCCTCATATATATATATATATATATATATATATATATATATATATATATATATATATATATATATATATATATATATATACTTTCTACAGTTACTGTTATTTTTTTATGCCTACAGCTACACTGAATATTCTTGAATATTCATCACACATCTTTTACTATCCCTTCACATCTGACAAGCCGTTACACTCTCCATCTCTGTTTCTCTTTATGTATTCTTCTTTTTTTTTGGCTCGTCCTGGTGTCACAAACATAATATATATATATATATATATATATATATATATATATATATATATATATATATATATATATATATATATATATATATATATATATATATATATATATATATATATATATATATATATATATATATATATATATATATATATATATATATATATATATATATATATATATATATATATATATATATATATATATAT
>JAXCGZ010007915.1:0-62500 GCA_037179515.1 Halocaridina rubra | reverse complement strand
CTATGAAAGCTACATTTAATTTAACTATATGTCTAACCCTCTTATTTATTAGTTTAATTACATGTCTACTTATAAGTTACTATTAATGTTGAATAACCATTGTACAAAATGGAAATAAATGGTTTGATTGATTGATTGATTTGATTTTAGTAAAATATATATATATATATATATATATATATATATATATATTATATATATTATATATATATATATATATATATATATATATATATATAATATATATATATATATTATATATATAGTAGGTTGGCCATGGCACCATCCACCGTTTAAATACTATGGCTGAAGGTATTTTGGATTCAATTAGGACTGGTCCAGGCAGCTCCAGGTTAAGGCTTCCCTCAAGACAGTTCTTTCCTTATGACTACATCTACACCGAATATTCCGGTGTATTTATTACACTGACGTATAGGCCTCTCTATACGATACACATTGAATACACCAGACTGTTCTCATATATTATATTAAGTTTGGTAGCGTTTAACAGATATGCATCGTTCATGAACAATGTTTATTTAGAGATAACTTATGCTACACCTCAAAGCTCCCCCACCCCCTTAGGGTGACGCTTCTGTCTAGAACGTAGTTTTGCCCACAGTAAGGTCGGTCTAACTCCTAACTGATGTGCTGTGTTTAAGCCCTCTACTCCCTGATGGGGGGGTTTTTACGTTAAGCACTCTTCCCTTTAGCGGCTCTTGGCGTCTATGTGAGAGGCCTAAAATCATAACTACTTTCTTTGCTACACTCCCCACAATCAATCTGAAATATTATATTTCAGACGAAGCATTAAACACTTTTTTCAGAGCTCCATAATTTTTAACTATCATTATTTTACAACAACAAAAAACGGGGCAGAACTATCTAATGAACTGATTTATGAAACTATTACAATTTCATATAATTATCTAAACAGATTACAGGAATATCAAAATTACTATGCTCGTAATTCTTACTAAAATTCTCCTGAAAGACATTTTCATACATACAGAACATTTGATTTCAGAAAAAAAACTAACAAAAGAAAAATATTTTCCTTACAATAATCATTCTAATTAAAGGCAAAAGGCAAAATTAAGTATTCACAGTTGCAATATATAGCTAGTAATCGTTGACAAAATTATTTAAGAAAAAAACTAAATAAAAATAGTTATCTCACTCAAATATTGTAAAATACAGTTGGGTAGGATCTATGCAAATATTCAATAATTAAATATTATAATATAGTACAAAAATATTAGCAATTGCAATATATAGCTACTGATCATTGACAAAATTATTTAAGACAAAAAACTAAATAAAAAAGTCATCTTGCTCAAATAATGTAAAATACAGTTGGATAGGATTTATGCAAATATTCAATAATTAAGCATTATAATATAGTACAAAAATATTCGCAATTGCAATATATATAGCTCCTGATCATTGACAAAATTATTTAAGAAAAAAAAACTGATTAAACTTATACATTACTCAAGTAATATAAAATACAGTTGGATATGATCTCTGTAAATATTCATTACTAAAACAAAACATTTTGTCATGGTGTGAAAAGAGAGTTAAAAATATTCACATTTACAATGTGTAAGTAATATTCAATGACAAAATGATATAGGAGATAAACTAAAAGAACATAATTACGTTACTTAAATAATATAAAATACAGTTGGATGTGATCTCTGCAAATATTCAATAGAAACATATAACACATTATAGTGAGAAAAAAAATGACAATTCAACACATGCACATTTGATAAATGACAACTATTCTTTAATGACACTCACTATATTAAACTTACTTCTAGGGGAGTCTTTGAGGATTTTCCTTAAATTTAATTGAAAATAATAAAATAAAAAATTTACGTCTATACGTTAAAATTTCTATATATATATATATATATATATATATATATATATATATATATATATATATATATATATATATATATATATATATATATATATATATATATGAATCATTTTTTATCCGGACCGGGACTCGAACCTAGGACTTATAATTACTAAGTCAAGGCACTACCAACTACACACCACAGAAGGTATAAAAGGAATCCAACCTTATAGCTTATATCTGCTATACTTAGGGATGAACGCATTCTATCTGAATGCCACTATGTTCATATTACAGATTCCCCCTCACTCGTGGCTTCATTTTAGCATTTAATTCAATTCCCAATCTTATTTGGGTCATACAATAACCAAGCTTATTGTATTGTATGACCCAAATGAGATTGGGAATTGAATTAAACGCTAAAATGAAGCCACGAGTGAGGTTGGGGAATCTGTAATATGAACATAGTGGCATTCAGATAGAATGCGTTCATCCCTAAGTATAGCAGATATAAGCTATAAGGTTGGATTCCTTTTATACCTTCTGTGGTGTGTAGTTGGTAGCGCCTTGACTTAGTAATTATAAGTCCAAGGTTCGAGTCGCGGTCGGGGTAAAAAATGATTCATGTTTTCACATATGTAATGTGCTTGCGTGGTTTTATATATATATATATATATATATATATATATATATATATATATATATATATATATATATATATATATATATATATATATATATATATATATATATATATATGTGATTACCTAATTGTGATTACCTAATTGTGTTTACGGGAAAGAGCCCAAAGCTCGTATCTTCCCGTCTCCTGATCGGTTCCATTTTATACTTAGTGATACTTATCATACCTGTCCTTAAAACTATGTATGTATGTATGTATGTATGTATGTATGTATGTGATTACCTAATTGTGATTACCTAATTGTGTTTACGGGAAAGAGCCCAAAGCTCGTATCTTCCCGTCTCCTGATCGGTTCCATTTTTAGACTTAGTGATACTTATCATACCTGTCCTTAAAACTATGGATTGAGGTAGCATTAACTACCTCCTCGCTTAGCGAATTCCAATTATCAACTACTCTTACACTGAAAAAGTATTTCCTTACATCCTGCAAACAAGTTTTCTTCCGAAGCTTCAAACTATGACCTCTAGTTCTAGAGCCAGCCATATCGAAATATCGATCCCTATCCACTCTATCATAACCATGAAGGAATTTAAAGACTGTCACCATATCCCCCCTTACTCTTCTAGCTTCGAGTGATGGCAAGTCTAATTCCCTCAGCCTCTCATCATAACCGAGATTGCGTATTTCTGGCACCAGTTTTGTGGCATGTCTTTGAACTTTTTCAAGCTTAGCTATGTGCTTTTTCAAGTGCGGATTCCAAAAGGGGGCTGCATATTCGAGTTTTGGCCTCACATAGGTTACATAAATATTTCTGAACATTTCCTTGTCCATGTGCCTGAAGGCTACCCTTACATTTGATAAGAATGCATATGCTGCCCTTACTACGCCATTTATATGTATTTCTGGAGACAAATCTGCCAATATGTTTACTCCTAGATCTCTCTCATTTTCTGTCTCCTGAAGTTGTACTCCAGCCACCGAGTAGTCAAGCTTGGGCCTTCTTGCACTTGTACCCATTCTCATTACCTTACATTTTGAGGTATTGAATTTCATTAGCCACTTTTCTGACCACTCATGCAGATTATTTAGATCCTCCTGAAGTTCTCTACCATTGTTCTCGTTTTTTACTTTCTTCACAATCTTTGCATCATCTGCAAACATATTCATGAATGAATTTACAGACTCTGGTAGGTCATTTACATATACAAGGAACAAAAGTGGCCCTAAAACTGAACCCTGTGGAACTTCACTACTAACTCTTCTCCATTCAGACACTGAGTGTCTTACTCTAACCCTCTGTTCCCTTCCTTCTAAGTAAGTTTTTATCCATTCCAAGACATTTCCACCTATTCTAGCCATTGATTGCAGCTTCCTAATAAGTCTCCCATGTGGAACAGTGTCAAACGCTTTCTGGAAGTCTAGGAATATGCAATCTGCCCAGCCCTCTCTTTCCTGTAAGATTTGGCTTACCTCATCATAAAATTCTAATAAGTTTGTTACTGTTGATCTTCCTTCTCTGAAGCCATGTTGCCTCACTGACAAAAAGTTGAAGGATTCCAAGTGAAGAGAGATATGTTTCCTTAGTAGTTTCTCCATAACTTTGCAAACTATGCTGGTCAAGGAAACTGGTCTATAGTTCAGAGCCGTATCCCTCCTTCCCTTTTTGAAGATAGGTATCACATTTGCTTGTTTCCAGCATCTTGGAATCTCCCCCGACTCCAATGACTCCTTAAATATGATACTTAGTGCCACTGATATTGTGTTTGCGCATTTTTTAAGCACATGAGGGGATATGTCATCAGGACCTGTAGCTTTATGAACATCTAAATCCATCAGCGCTTTGCATACCTCTGTGGCTGTAAGGTTGATGTTCTCTAATACCGGCCCTTGAGCTTCTATCACTGCAATCTGAGGGGGTGGGGTATTTTCTACTGTAAATACTGACTGAAACTCCTTGTTCAATTCTTTGCAGATCTCTTCGTCCGTCTCAGTGATGCTTCCATCCGCTCTCTTTAGCCTTAAAACCTGTTCTTTTACCTTCAGTTTTCCTCTGATAAAGCTGTGGAAAAGCTTGGGATTTTCTTTCGCCTTCCTGGTGATGTCCCTCTCATAATCTTTCTCTGCCTCTCTCCTTTTACTTAGGTAGTCATTTCTTGCTCTTTTGTAGGTTTGCCAGGCATTTATGTTTTTTCTCCTCCTATACCTTTTCCAGCATTTGTCTCTCCACTCCTTAGCTCTTTTACACCCATTATCGAACCATTTCTCTCTGGCATGAATTACACCTACTTTGGTGACAGGTATGCAGCAATCTACAATCTTCCCATATTTCTCACAAAAGATGTCATACATTTCTTGTACAGATTTGTTGTAAAATAAGGTTCTCCAGTCAATAGCTGCAAAAAGCTCATTCATTTTGATGTAATCTCCTTTCTGATAGTTCCTCCTCATGTCCTCAGTGCCTCTACTCTCAGGAAGAATGTCTTCAATGATATACTCCATCAACAACACACAGTGGTCACTCTTTCCAATTGGTGGTTCATACTCAATATTTTCAATATCCAACACATTATCTGTGAACACCAGATCAAGTAGTGATGGCTCATCCCCACCCCTGGCTCTTGTTGGTTCCATTACATGTTGGTGTAGGAAATTCCCTTGTACGCAATCTAGGAATCTTGCCCCAAAGGAGTCCTCACCACTGTGTGGGTCAAGATTTATCCAATCTATCTCTTTATGATTAAAGTCTCCCATAATCAAAATCCTACATTTTTTCTCCCGCGCCATGTTAACAACTGAGTTTATGACTTCAATCGTACCTATATGACTTTCCTCATAAATTTCAAGCCTATTTTGGTTCCTTGGTGGGTTGTATACAACAGTTATTATAATGCTCTCTGACCCAGTATTTATGCGAGCAACAAGAAATTCCCTGAACTCACTTTCTATAGCCAAGTTTATCTCTTCAACTTGAATCCTCTGACTTATGAGCAGTGCTATCCCTCCACCAGTCCTCTCAGATCTTTCGACCCTTAGTATTCTGAAGCCCTTAGGAAAAACTGTGACACTGTTTATGTCCTCACTCAACTTAGTCTCTGTAATTGCTACTATATCTGCCTTACTGTTGTGAATCCTATCTTTTAATTCTACTGCCTTACCAGCTAATCCATCAGCATTTGTGTATAACAATCTTAATGAGGCCCCATCCCCTGATCTTCTGTCATTATCTTCTTTATCTCCCCTTTGTCTGGAAGTATTCCGTAACGAAAATTTTTCTTCTCTTCTTCATTTCTTTCATCATTTAACCTTCTTGCCTCTTGCAACAAGTTTTTGATCTTTCCCATCTCTTCCTGTGTTCTGTATCGTCTAATGAACACTTCTTTGCATTCTTGAAGGTCTTTTAGACTTTTTTTTCTCAACAATATTTCCCTACGTGTCTCCCCTCTCTCAAAGGTTACTTTTGTTGGTCTCGGCTTTCCTTCCCTCGAATATTTACCTAGTTGGTGTATGTTTACAATATCCTCAGGACCACATACTACTCCAAGCTTTCTTATCAGGTCTACAACCCTAGCTTTATTTTCTTCAAGTCTCCCCTGCCATGTTGGCTCCTGGGATTCACTTATGCCTGAGATTACCACTGTCTTCTCCTTATCAAGTGCCTGTCTGATGAGTGGGTTTGCCCTTTCCATCACAACGTCTTTCATTTTTTCGATTACTGTCTCTTTATAGTCAACTGTTTGTATGTTTTCCAGTGCCACCACCTTTACAGCCTCTTTTACTGCCACATTCCCCTTTAGTGCATCAGCAAAGGACGTTTTCATGGCATCATTTTCCATATTCAGCTCCTGGAACTCTTTTCTGAACTGTTCAATGTTTTCCTTAATCTGAACATTCCAAGCAGCAATCTCGTCTCTCTCAGAAGATAGCAGTGAACTAACATCTAATTCCTTTAGGTTGTCATTTAGCTGTTTGTTTTTATCTTCTTGATTAGAAATTCTAGATTCTAGTTGACTCTTTTCCCCTTCCAGCTTCTTTATTCTTTTTTCTAGTTCCTTTCTCTCCTGCCCTTGTGCTTTATTTGCTTCCTCCAAAGATCTTATTTGTTCTCTGAGTGTTTCATTCTCTTTCATTTCTCCATCCATATTCCGAATTTTATCATCAAGGCTTGTAACCATTTCCTCTAACTTCTTGATTCTCTGTTTAAGTCCTCTGATGACTACCCCTTCTCCCGCCCCATGGGTGGGAGAGGTTTGGGACAGAGATGGCTTCATTTTTATGTTCTCCCTCTCACAGAATATAGAAAGAAGACGAGAAAGAGGAAAAAAAAAAAAAAAAAAAAGAGAAAAACTTCTAATTTACCTTCACACAGAATTTTTATATCTCCATATAAGTGCTATTTAGTGACTCAGTTTGTCTCCTTTCTGCTAACACACATCTTAACTTAAAAACTTGACCATGGTAATTTACGTATAAAAAGAAAAAGAAAAACAAAAGTCAAACCTGAAGGAAAATTCGAATTTGTGTTCGAGGTGGCACCCACCTGTTTCTGTTATATATTCTTCCTAACTGATAAACTGACTTGCTAACCAAGATATGTTATCACGGGATTTAGACTTTACATTTAACTCAATATATATACAAAATAACAAAATAGCAAACGAGAAAGCTAAAAGAAAAGCAAAAAAAAAAATGAAGAAAATAGGACTGCTGTACTACTTGGCAACTTAACTCAGTACTGTTGACGGGTGGGTATTTGGTAATTTTTTTTTCTTTTATTATTCAATTTTTTCGTGTATCAAACTAACTAACTAGTTAATATAAATGGGAAGGATACTGTTTTTAACAATATATAGAACCACAGGATCAGGTAAAACGGCTCAAGAGCTTTCCCCAGTATGTATGTATGTATATATATATATATATATATATATATATATATATATATATATATATATATATATATATATATATATATATATATATATATATATATATATATATATATATATATATATATATATATATATATATATATATATATATATATATATATATATATATATATATATATATATATATATATATATATATATATAATATATATATATATATATATATATATATATATATATATATATATATATATATATATATATATATATATATATATATATATGGGGATTTTTTTTTCCCATCTATATCAGTTCAAATATGAAGCAGAAAAGACGTTATTTCCCTCTGGGGAAATTTTTTTAAATTTATTATTATTTAACTTTCTTAATTATAGGGATTTTCAATTCCCCTTTTTAAATATTTTATAATATTCAAATATGGGGATTTTCAATTCTCTTTCTCATTATTATGGAATTTATTATATGTATGGGGATTTTTTTTCATCTCCCTTTCTCATTTTTAATTATAGGGATATTCATTTCCCCAGTGGCCCAGTACTCTCATTGCTAGGTCTTGGGCTTATTCCCACACCTGGTTTTCGTTAAACCCCCACCTCACACTTTGAGGTAGGTCCGGGTTGTAACTACGTACCGGGAATTCTTTTTCTTGAGACCGGCTGGACACAGAAGGGAGCCGATATATCTGCCATGAGCCTCTTCAGCCCGCGTTTTATGAATTTTGAGGTAGTCCTAGGACCACCTCGCACGCCATCTCCTCATGGAGGTGCATCTTCCTCCAACTGAAAAATATAAACATAGCCTGGAGTAGACTCTAGGGCCGGAAACTAGGGCCTAATGTTGCTAATACAAATGCAAGAAAGAATAGATATGACCTCTGCGTACTAACAATGGCCATGTGTCAGCATTCAGAGGGTATACTTTGCCTTCCCTGCATATTCAGGCACTAGCAATCTCTCCAATGGTTTGTGAAAAAAAATTTAAATTGCAGGTCGGGGCTGCCTGGAAATAGGGTGGTAATTGAAAGTATGTGTCTACACCAATAGATTTTTATTGCAAGATACTTAGGATGTGGCTTAGTAACTGATACATAACATTAGTATACTATAGATATAAAAAAATAAAAGTCATTAAATGCTGAGAATCAGCCATTATAGAAATATTCTTATTAGCAGTGACTACAGTAGCATAACAGCATGAATTTAAAATTAAAACACAAATCAATTGGGTACTGCTGATAGCAGCCAACATAATCATAATATTAATAATAATCATGATCATAATAAGAATAATATAAATAGAAATAAATATATTGAATCAGGAATAGCAGTATATATACAAATGATACTGACATTTTGAGGCAAGAACAGAGTTCTATTCTTAAATTTCATAATAATGCTCATTTTGCTTCAGTTTCTTTTACTTTTCGAATTCCTGCAGTCACGATATATATATATATATATATATATATATATATATATATATATATATATATATATATATATATATATATATATATATATATATATATATATATATATATATATATATATATATATTCCCAACCTTCTGCTTGCCCAATTTGTCAGTGGGAGCTTATCTAATTTCCAAAACAGTTGCAATGTGTGGCAGAAAAGCTCACAACAATGGTAAACAGTTTAAATTATGTCTTATCAGTATTTATGCAATATCAGCTTGCAAAACTTATCAAATATAATAAACTTTTGCACATTTATCATTTAGCAAATTGGCAAAAGAATTTAAAAAAAATCAATAATTATAATACTCTGTCATCATAAAGAAATAACATGTTTCAGTATGGAAGGGGCAAAAGACGAGAGAGAGAGAGAGAGAGAGAGAGAGAGAGAGAGAGAGAGAGAGAGAGAGAGAGAGAGAGAGAGAGAGAGAGAGAGAGAGAGAGAGAGAGAAAAAATCTGAGTCAACTTATTTCCCTTCAAAAGAAACTTATATTTTTCGCTTGTAAGGTCCCTTCTTATGACTTGCTTCCTGCTCAATTATGCAGGGGAAGACAACCGCAACCATTTTCTAAGGTTTAACAAGAATAAAAGGAAAATAACTTAGTGTACAAATAAAGAAACATCAAAGCATAAATCCATTCTTTCTTTATTTAACATAGGAAATAACAGTAGTGTAATAAGCATACACATACTTATCTAGTATGGCAATCTATTCTCTGTTTTATAAATCAGAGGGTTGAGTTGAAGCACACACTCGCTATAAGTCAACATACCTCTGACGAAATTAAAACTAAATACTACAATCATATTTGATAATTATATTTAATAAAATATGAAACTCTTGGAAGCTTCACATGAATTGTAAATTAACAATATTTTACACTAAAGTTGATATCTCAAGAGAATTTTCTTGTTTATTTCTTATTTATCTTTACTACTATCAACAAAATTACGATTATCCTTTCTTAATAAACGATATAAAAGGACTTTAGCATCATTATTTTTAAATTTCCAGCTCAAAATATAAGCTCTGAGAATCTCAATTATCTTAATTAGCCCAATTGTAATTATAAAATTTATGACAATGACAGTAATCAACAATAATTATATCTAGATGAGCTTTTCAAAATCTTTAATATCTTTATCTCCTCGGAATGTTATAATTATTATATGATGATGATATACACTTCTCCTTAAAAAAAAAATTATTAACAAAAAACGTATATCCGAAAAAAAAAATATTGGAAGCTCGTCTCCGTACATGCAGTAATATAATTAAAAATAATATTTCATTTGCAATATTAAAGAATGGATTTGCTTAAGTTTCATAATCTCTTAAGGAATTGTACATAACTATATATATATGTGTGTGTGTGTGTGTGTGTGTGTGTGTTCTTCTATGAGCTCAAATTTAATCTTTTTTTAGTGACTATTCAACAGAATTACCTCAGGAGACAGGGGGGAGATATATATTTTTTCTCCTTTTCTATACTTATGATCAGGTAGGTACTTAACTATCTTCTTTTTTCCCTACCCCAATACTTCTCAATATTTGTCTTCTGGACTTCAAATGGCTAGCTTTTCCGAGGAGTTTTGCGTGTAGGCGCTGTTCCTCCCCTGTTTCTTCTGTTTCTGGATCGACTTCGTCTCTCTCAAATACGGGAAACAGCTTTGTGACATTCTTGTTGTCATTTCTTGTGAGTTTACACTCCCATATGCATGACCAAGCTGAAATAATGGTTACAAACATTATCATGGCTTAAACTTCAAAGTTTTATTTTACCTATTTAGAGCATATTATTTTGGACAAATTTTTTTTTCTTTTTTAAAAATTGTGACACCAGGACGGGCCAAAAAAAATAAAAAAATAAAACAGCCCTCTTCGGGCCTGGGCATAAAGAACACATAAAGTAAAGAGAAACAGAGATGGAGAGTGTAATGACTTGTCAGATGTGAAGGGATAATAAAAGACGTGTAATGAATACTCAAGAATATTCAGTGTAGCTGTAGGCATTGAAAAGGAACCGTATCTGAAGGAAGACTCAACATCAAACTGTCCTGAACAGACCTATTTAATAGATTTATGTCCTTCATCACTTAATATCTCTATTAGAATTCTCGAAAATCAAAATAATAATCTCACTGGCTGAAGAGGGGACAAAACAAAAATTAAAATAAAATAACTCCTGCATTTCGGCCATACTTGGGCAGGTGGAAAATCACGTTGACTCAAAAATATCTCTTAATAGATATCGCAATGGCTACAGCACCCCCCATTAAAACTATGCGTATCTCAATTTATGCTTTAAGACAGGCAACTCGCGATCTCATCCTCCAAACACCCTCTCTGCTTCACACTTAGGTCAGTCGCTGCTTCTCGTTTTACACCCCCCTCTCACTACCGCTTCCATCCACGCATTCGCTCACCCATTCTCTCCCGACGGCGACTTCCCCCATTCACTCACCCATTCGCAGTGCACATTTCCCCCCCTCCAACACTCTGAGGGAGTGAGTTGGTTGGCGATCTCTTCAAAGCAACCAGTCGGCCTCCTCGGTGCGTCTCACTCTACGGTTATAGGTCCCCCCTATACTCCCCTACTACGGTGCTTAGGGTGACCCCCCCCTTTCACGGCATGTTTACTCTACTCTCTTTCTCCGCCTGCATAACGCCTTAACAAACGAAAAAAAAAAAATCTATATCAAACAGTAAAGATCTTATTAATATCATAAAATTTCTTATTCTGCAAAAGGATATGACACACGTATTTTAATATTGAAAATCAGTGCAATTATTATTACTTTATAATAACGACGTTGAGAGATCGATCGGTCATTTCTGCATTTCTTTCGTTAGAAATCACACGTGATAAAGAGTAAAAAAGTAAACAGACTTTAAAATGGATTCAAACTTGTTTCTCAACATAATTCTTTCGCTCATTACGGAGTATATAAAAACTATGCTACTTATATTTTATTCTTAAACACTGTCACTGTCACTTAAACACTCTCGCTTTAAGAAATTAATAAAAAAATTATTTTACACAAAAGTTTTATTTTTTCAATTAAAATCAATACCTTTGCCTGTTTAATAATCAACTTAGGCAATAATAAAAATAAATTGAACACCCTTCAAACGCAATTACTCGTTATATTGTGCAAATTATTACAAAAATCAAGTTTATTAACGCTTATAGCTATTAGTACAAATTATCCATGTTAGTAATGGGTACAGAAATTCTACTTTTATTAATTTACTAAGCCATACACTGTTTTATATGTGGGGTGGCTGAGTCAAAGCAAAACTACAAATCAAAATGGCAGAGTCCTCCGACCTCAATTTCTTTTAATAATTGTCTCATTACTCCTGGATACAAATTACAAGTACTTAGCTATTTTGGGATTCTGCTTGAAGGACGTCATGGCCACAGGCACTGGAGGAGGGGGTTTTTCTTTCTTCTGCGCTCGTTGATTTTCTCGCCGATGTCATCCATATGTCTCGTAATTCTCGTTGATTTACCATCACAAGCATTTTTAGTCAAATTCAGCAACAAATAACTCCTGGTAGGGGCACTGAATCGCAAACCTACATTCACAGTGTGGCGCACAGTGATATGCATGAAGCACTGAATTTCTATCCCAGCTGGCGTGTCTCAGCCTTCGTGAACGAAGTTTCAGCAAATTTTCTTCTGAGTCAAAATGCATGGGATATCTCTTACTGTGGGGCACCTTGCCTATGCGAGGACGGGGGAAAGGTGGGACTGGCTGTGGTTTCTTGATACACTGAGGGTGGTCAGAGCCTGAGGCGTTTTTCTTGGCGTTGCTTGGTTGTAAGCGTCTAGAAGTTTCTACCTCGGACATTATTCCAGAGGTGCATTTATATCTGTTTCTTACATTTTGCACGGAACAAGATACACTGGCATAAAAAATTTTTCTTGTCTCTTCGCTGTAACTATGACGTGGATTCATCCCGAGTTGATCACCACTGACGTGTAGGCCTCCCTATGCGATATAAATTGAATACACCGGTCTGTTCTCATATATTATATTACGTTTGGTAGTGTTTAACAGATATGCATCGTTCATTAACAGTGTTTATTTAGAGAAAACTTATTCTACACCTCAAAGCTCCCCGTCCCCTGAGGGGGATGCTTCTGTCTAGAACGTACTTCTGCTCACAGCAAGGTCTAACTCCTAGCTGACGCACTCTGTGTAAGCCCTCTACTTCCTGGTGGGGGTGGTTTTAGGTTAAGCACTCTACCCTCTAGCAGCTCTTGGCGTCTATGTGAGAGGCCTAAAATCATAACAACTTTCTTTATGACAACACATCTCTTGCTATCCCATTATATTTGAGAAGTCACAACACTCCTCATATATGTTTCTTTTTGCCAGCTCTTTTCCTCATATTTGCTATATTTATGGAAGGTTCACAGCTCATAGCCCTAAGTATCCCGCGTAAAGGGGTGCTAAAAATCTCTGCGGATGTTGTTGACTCCACTACTTGCTTCAGGATAGACACACCTGGTGGTAGTAATGATTATGTCCTTAAACTTGCACCTTCTGATAGTTCTGCTTCATTCACTCTTCACTATTCTGACTTTCGTAGCCTGAACGCTAATCCTTTGTCTGTGGAACAGCATTTGGGTACTTCTCTCTAAAACCCAGCTGCCTAGCCATGCTTCCACTGACCCATTTCAAATCTCTCACGATAACTTGTATTTTCGTTTTTGTTCAAAGGTGGGATCTGTGCGTACTGTAACTCTAACACTGCTATTGCAATGCTCATGGACTTTGAATCTCCTGACTTTGATGTTCTCTGGCTAAAAATCCATCTCTCCACTACCACCATATTCCTTTACTTCTGCTACTGTTCTCCAAATTCCATTGACTTTGTGCATTTCTTTGAATATCTGTCCTCCTGCTATGAGTCCTTGCTTACTTCACACCCACATGCCGAAGTTTTCGATATTGGAGACTTCAGTGTACACCACAGTGAGTGGCTTAATTCTTCTCACACTGATGTGGAAGGAAGTGAGACCCTTGTTTTCTTTAATACTCATGATCTGGAGTAAATTAACAAACATCCTACTCATGTTCCTGGTTGACACGAACATGCAGCCAACACTCTTGTTCTATTTCTTACTTCTTACCCTTCAAATTAATCATATTTTGTGCTTTCCCGTCTTGGTAAATCTGACCACTCTGTGATCTCAATCTCTTCCACTTATTATCCCCAACCATTAATCTCTTCTACTCAGCACTGTCTTTGACACTTTGAGCGATCCCAAAGTGAAGATTTGCATAACTTCCTCTTTGACTTCCCATGGGATGGCTGCTGTTTTTGGTCCCGCAACCCTGATCAGGTACCCCTAAAAGTTGCCGAGATCATAACCTCGGGAATGGAGGTGTACATCCCCTCCTCTATGAAAACTTTTTCTCCCTTTAATCCTTGGCTAGACTGTGCCTGCTCCATAGCTATTCAGGCCAGGAAACGGGCATGTCGGTCCTATGAAGCCTCTCTTTCTGATTTAACTCGCTCTGCTTTTATTGTAGCTAGGAATTGCTGTACTGCTCAGATTCGAAGGTCTAAGGCTTCCTTAACAAGAAGTAAAGTTGATGACCTTAACTCCTCTCCCACTGACAACCTTAACTCCTCTCCCACTGACAAATGTTTCTGGTCCTTAGCGAAAAACCTCTCCAAAAAGCTTCTGTAACTCAAGCTTTCCCCCTTTCATTCATTCTGATGGTTCTATATCTTGCTCTCCCACTGACAAAGCCACTCTCTTTGGCTCTCATTTCTCTGCCAACTCTTCCATAAATAATTCCAGCACACCTGTCCCTTAATCTTTACCCCTATTTAACCCTATGCCTTCCTTTATCCTTTCTTAAGGTAAAGTTCATAAGGTTCTTCACTCACTAAAGACGTTCAGGGCATCTGGTCCCGATGGTATCCCTGCATGGTTCCTTAAGGAGTTTGCAGATGAACTGGCTCCCATGCTTTGCCGTCTTTTTCGCTACATACTCTCAACCAGTATCTATCCTTCATCTTGGAAGTATGCTCTAGTGCAACCTGCTTATAAGAAGCATGACCACTCTAATCCTTCAAACTACTTACTTATTGCCCTAACCTCCTCTATCGCTAAAGTTTTCGAAACTTTTCTCAATGCTCAGTTCTTGAAACATCTTGAATCTAACTCACTTATCTCCGATCACCAGTATGGTTTCCACAAGGCAAGCTCCACAGGTGACCTCCTGCCCTATCTTACTCATGTATGGCCATCTACTCTTAGGAACTACGGAGATTCCTCTGTTGTCTCCCTTGATCTCTTTAAGGCTTTTGACAGAGTCTGGCACAAGGTTCTGTTCGCCAAACTCCCTGGCTGTGACTTTAACCCTTCTCTCTCTTCTCTGATTTCTAAGTTTTCTTTCTAACCGTTTTATATCTGTAGTTGCTGATGGTGCAACATCTAGCCCATTCCCTGTTACCAGTGGTGTTCCACAAGATTCTGTTATTTCACCTACTCTGTTCCTTCTGTACATCAATGATCTCCTACATTCTCCATCCCCCGCCCCTCATCACGCCTTTGCCAACGATTTTACCCTTCACTTTTCCTCCGCCTTTTCATCACAACCTTCATCTACTACTCATATTCAGTTTCATATCGCTCTTTCTTATACTCTCAATTCCGATTTGCAGAGGGTGTCTGAGTGGGGCACTCAAAATTTATTTAAATTTAATGCCTCCAAGACAGTTTCTGGCTATCTCTTTATCTTCCTGTCTTCCCGATAGCTCTATTGTCTTCAAAACTAACGAAATTTGCCCTCTTAATTCCATCAACATATTAGGAGTCCTTATAGCCTATAACGTGTCTTGGAGGAATCACATAATCCAAATTTCTAAATCTGCATCCAAAAATTGGGGATTCTGTTTCATTTTCATAATTACTTTAACTCTTTAGGGTTACTTAAAATCTATAAAGGTCTTATCCATCCCTGCTTAGAATACTGCTCGCACATCTGAGGTGCTTTTTCTTATGATTATCTCCTTGATAGATTTGAATCTTCTAATCTGGATTCTCTTTCTCTTCACTGTAAGATATCATCCCTATCTCTTTTCTAACGCTACAACTTCCATCGCTGCTCTGATGAGTTGGCGAGTTGCATCCCATCCCTACTGCTTAGGCCGCGTAACACTTGCCAAGCGGCCTCGTCTCACAGGTACTGTGTGGGGATTTGTAGCTCGTGGATTGGTCAGTGCACCCACTTCTTCTTCCCATCTACCTTCAGACTCTAGAACTCTCTTCCTCCTCCTGTCTTTCCAAATTCTTGTAACCTATCTTCCTTAAAAAAGCAGATCTATCGCCATTTCAGGGCCTAATCCTCCATATATCTAGGTCCTCGTGTATCATTATCTCATCTTTATATTGTCCATAACCTTTTTCTTTTCCTTCATCTTAATGTTTTCTCATGCCCGGGCCTTTATTGATGAGAGCAGTTTTTTTTTTTTTTTGCATGTCCCAGTGTCACACTTATGAAATATACAGTGTATATATATATATATATATATATATATATATATATATATATATATATATATATATATATATATATATATATATATATATCTATCTATCTATCTATCTATCTATCTATCTATCTATCTATCTATCTATCTATCTATCTATCTATCTATCTATCTATCTATCTATCTATCTATCTATCTATATATATATATATATATATATATATATATATATATATATATATATATATATATATATATATATATATATATATATATATATATATATATATATATATATATATATATATATATATATATATATATATATAATCAGTTAAGCACATTACATGTGTGAAAACATGAATCATTTTTTTTTTTCGAGTCCTGGTCGGGGTATAAAAATGATTCATATATATATATATATATATATATATATATATATATAGAGAGAGAGAGAGAGAGAGAGAGAGAGAGAGAGAGAGAGAGAGAGAGAGAGAGAGAGAGAGAGAGAGAGAGAGAGAGAGAGAGAGAGAGAGAGAGAGAGAGAGAGATAATTGAATAGATAAATAGCTTTTATTCTCGTTGTGCTATTCTCTTTCTTTCTTCAACCTCATCCAAGTAATAGTTTCACTAAGTAACGTGATATATGGGGAGTTGTCGTCCATTATAGTTTTCTTAAGTCTCAGGGAAGACCGTGACACCATCTGTCTACCTAGGGCATTTCCAGCTATACCACTGAATGTCTCCATTCCCTAACAGTATGTGCCTCTGCATGCAACACATGAGCTACTTGTCTTCAAGACTTCAGAAAAAAAAATAGCCTCAATGGTTTCACTGATTTTAGGAGATAGGGCATTTTTTGTGTGTGTTAATCATAAACAAAATCTTTATCACGATTAATATATTTCCTTTTGTATCATACAATACTCAGGTATATGATGCAATTGCAGCCCAAGTTCAAGGCCAATGCGGGTTGTTACAAACGACATCTAGCCCTAATTTCCCAGTTCCAGCCATTGTGCTTCCACCCCTATTCGAAAGGGGATTGATAGTGACACATAACACTGCAAACAACTTCAAGAAAATGTGTCAGTTGTAAATATAATAATTGCATAGAAATCTACTTTGACGTGCATATATACCGCTTCTACCAATAAAGTATATTACTACACATCAGCCATGGATTCAATCGTGGGTGAAGAAATAAGCACATTCGTTTAACACTTACTTTATTTTGAAGCTACAAAGTTCCTCTAGACCTCAATGCCCATGTTCATTTAACGTTATTTTTAAGGGAAAGGCTATATCAAAACTCAGGCACCTTTTCATGCCTCGGATCGTTCAGGATACAAACAAGGAGGAGGTGGGCAAGGCTTAGGCACATGCCTAATCCAATAAAATTCAAAAGTTCGAAAAAATCCCACTTTGGATAATGCCCCATAACTTCTGGTGTGGGGAGGCAGTAACAACAATGAAGGCCCCCTCGCAGAAATCTAGGCCTATCTCTTGTAGGGTCCTTTGTTCTCCACTGTACAAACATACATTTTGTAAATAATATTTTTTATCAAAATATGTAATTATTGTAATTAGGTAAGCATTTAGTAATCATTAAGTTATTTTAAAGTTGTATTTAATGGGTCAATAATTACTCTTGAGTTGTTTGTAATTCCTCCCACTGAAAAATAGCTGTACATATAAATAACCCTGAATTTGATTATTAAATTAGTTCAATATTCTGCTTGTATTGGTGAACATCCTCTTTAATATATTAAGTAAAATAACTCTTGCTTTCCATTTGAAGTAGTGAAACTACAGTTGTTACATTGGTGACCCCGGAGTGTTTCTATCTCTTACCCACGCCATGACAGACATCAAACCTTCTACAGTGGCAACAGACCTTATTGCTAACTTCAAACTCCTGACGTTCTCCACCATCGACACCCACATCTGGTTCCGAAGTGCAGAAATACAATTTCGTTTAAAGAAGTTCACAAATTCCGGAACACAAGCTGATCATGTTTTATCATCCATTCCTGACGCACTCTTTCCCCAGATATCAGACTGGTTGGAATCCCAGGGTGACAATTCTATCGCATAACAGGACTTGAAAACCTTCCTCTTGAAGAAATTCTCTCCATCTCCAGAGAAAAAAGTTAAAATGATATTTGACCTTTCAAAACAGGCACTAGGTGATCAGCGCCCTTCTGGCGTACTTGCTGAGATGAGAGCTATTGCTCTCTTCTCTAGACCTCAGTGCCGCTGTTCATTTACCGCTATTTTTAAGGGAAAGGCTATATCAATACTCTGGCACTTACCACTGTACTTGCACCTTTTCATGCCTCGGATTGTTCAGGATACAAACAAGGAGGAGGTGGGCAAGGCTTAGGCACATTCCCAATCCAATAAAATTCAGAAGTTCAAAAAAATCCCACTTGGGATAATGCCCCATAAGATCTGGTGTGGGGAGGCAGTAACAACAATGAAGGCACCCTCACAGAAATCTAGGCCTATCTCTTGTAGGATCCTTTGTTCTCCACCCACAACTCAAGTAACAGAAAAATTTACATGAGAACCATGCCATGAGGCCCTTGTTTGTACACAGGATCTCACAATACCAACTTTGTACAACACTTAGGCATGATATGTGTGACATTCTTAGTTTAATATTACTGATAATAAATAACCACAATGACATGGACTACAATAAAACCCCAAAAAGGCATATGTGTATTCAGTATGTAGGGACCAATTTACTGCACCCTAAATACATATTGTATATACTTATACATTTTTGGGGTTTTATTGGACACCGTTCTTTATTATTATTATTATTATTATTATTATTATTATTATTATTATTATTATTATTATTATTATTATTATTATTATTATTATTATTATTATTATTATTATTATTATTATTAGTTTTATTTTCAGTTTTGCGTGTGGTTGGCCCAAGTGGAGAGACAGTGGTTATTGGAACCCAAAACAAATATAATGAAGGAGCACAAGTGAGTTAAACTTTTGACATTTAAGTTATATAAATGTGTATGCTTGTGACTGTGTAAATGCTTATAATTACTTACAAATGATACCTGAATAAAGATCGCAGTATGCATGAGTATACACCATAATACCTGCATTTAATATAAACACATTACTTCCAAAAAAGGATTCGATCCAGAGACTTCAGTGAAAATCAATTCTGAATTCTTAGGTGTTTCCACTGGGCCACAGCCAATAATTAATAGTACAAATCTAGTTTGCGCAACTTTTAAATGGGTCACAGAGAAACTAAAGTGTTTCGAATACACATACATACCTGTCCTCATTCCCCCTTGTAAGGGGGTGGCCGAGCCAAGAAACATGCATTCACCACAATCCACACATACCTCAGCTACTCCTCTTAGCTCCTTGGGGAAAAAGAGTTGCCACATTTCCTCCTGTTCACTCTGCTTGGGTCACCCACAAAGTAGGCAGGCAAGGATATTCTACAATGAGGCCCAACTGCCGCAGCTGGTTTACCCCCACCGCTTCATCACATGACAATTCACCTGACACATATCCTTCACAGTTCACTGAGTCAGTAGGTGTGAGAACTTCCCTGCTCCACTGACATTCCACTTGCATTAAGTGCCAGTTTCACGCCATCCATCCATCTCATTCTAGGTCTTCTTCTTAACCTACCTCCAATCACTTCTGCACTCCATACTCTCTTCACTATTCGTTCATAACTCATCCTTTCCATGTGTCCAAACCAACTCAACACTGATCTAACCTATCCAACAACTTCCATTTATTACCCGTTCTCTGCCTGACATACTCATTTCTTACTCTATATATTCTAGATACACCAGTGATACTTCTCAGAAACGTCATCTCCAATACATTCAGTTTGTTCCTTTCATCCATTCTTGCATTTCAAGTCTCTGCTCCATACAATGCTGTTGTCACAATCACACCTTCATATATCCTTCTCTTTGCTTTCATTCCTGAATATCTATTTCTCGTCACACTTTTCAACCCACCTAGACATCTATCTTACTTCCTTCACTCTATGACTTACCTATGCATCCACTCATCCATGCCTTGATACTTGCAACCCCAGATACTTAAATCTCTCAACTTCTTAAAGTAACTCCCCACTTACTCTTACATTCAATTTGTCAACAATAACACTCCTCGTGCATCAAATGACTGTACTTTTCCAATATTTACTCACAACTTCCTTCTTTCACACACCCTAACAAACTCCGTCATCAAATGATTCAGTTCATTCTCAGTAATCAACCACCAGTACAGTATCATCTGCAAATAGCGACTGATTCAATTTCCACAACTCTTCATTCTCACCCACTAGTTCCAAGCCTCTGTCTAATACTCTTTCATTTACTTCCCTTACTGCTCCATCCATATACAAATTAAACAACCATGGAGACATTACACAACCTTGATGCAGTTCTACATTAACTTCAAACTTATCATTCATACCATTCCTGACACTCACACATGTTCTACTATTCACGTAAAAACTCTCCATCGCTTTCAGCAAACTTCCACTTATTCCATAAAGCCGCAACACACTCCCTAACCCCTCTCTATCTACCCTGTCATACGCTTTCTCTATTTCCATAAAAGCCAAAAAAATTTCCCTACCTTCCTCCAAGAACTCACATACCAGTCTTACCACAAAACCTGATCCACACATCCTCTTCCTTTCCTGAACCCACACTGTTCTTCCCCAATCAATCTCTCAGTACCTTTCCTAATTCTCTCAATTATTACTCTTCCATTTACCTTACCAGCTACACTCAACAAACTAATTCCTCTAAAGCTGCTACACTCATGCTTATCTCCTTTCCCTTTATAAAGTGAAACTACACATGCACTCCTCCACTCAACTGGGACTCTTCCTTTCCTAAAGCATACATTCAACAACCAAATCATCCATGCCACTAATGCCTCCCCACCTTCAGACAAGCATTCTAAATGACATCCATCTATCTCTGGTGTTTTACCTGCTTTCATTGCTCTCAATACAAAATGTACATCCTCTCTTGTTATTTCTCGATCATTTTCATCACCCAGCATTGGCATAGTCCATTCCTTTCCCACAGCCACAATCTCTGCCTCTCTTACATCTTCCTCATTTAGCAGTTCCTTGAAATACTAGGCCCATCTCTCTCTCACCTCTATTTCATTTACTAGCAATTGCCCATCTGCTCCAGCCACCCTCTCCTCTCCACCAGACTCACCTTTCCTCACTCTTTTCACTTCCTTCCAAAACATTTTTTTATTCCTTTCAAAATTCTAAGACAAGCTACTCCCCACCTTACATCCACTTCTCTCTTTGCCTCCTTCACCACGTACTTCGCTAACCTCCTCTTTCCACAATACCTTTCATACGCCTTTACATTACCTACCTACAACCATTCCTCAAATGCCTGATTCTTTTCAGTCACTATTGCACTCACCTGCTCATTCCCTCATTCAGTACCTTTCCTTTTACTTCCCTCAGTTAGTCTCCATCTGCACACTGCTCGACACACTTCACGACTTCCTCCTTGAAACAACTCCATTCTTCTTCTGCTCCCTCCTCCACTTTCTTATTCCACACATTCCTTAGACTAGCCTTATACTCACAGTCTTTCTCTTTCTTATTCAGTTCACTTACTTTTATCACTTCTCTTCCTCTATCTCTCTTCTCCTCTTTCTCCACTTTTCTCCCTCTCTCACTCTACTTTCTGCTAAATAATGATCAGATTTTCCACCACTAGCTCCTCTTAGTACATTCACATCCAATGCTCTTCCAATCACCCTCCTGTCCACTACAACATAATCCATTAATGCTCTGTCTGCTACTCTACAATTATCTTTTCTTACCCACACATACTTGGCCACATCCATCTTTTTAAATACAGTATTAGCAATCAACATTTTTTTCTCAATACACATTTTTATCATTTTCTCTCCACTCGCACTCCTACCAGGTACTTAATGCTTCCCAATTACACCATCCACTGGCTCATTCCCAACTCAAGCATTCAATTCTCCCATCAACACCACATTAACATTCAATCCCAAGGATTCCACACACTCGTTCAATTTCATCCAAAATTCTTCACACTCTACCTCACTTCTTTCACTGCCAGGGCCATATGCACTCACATATGCCCAAAACTCGCATCCCAGTCTCATTTTAGCCTCCATTATTTAAAATGATACTTCCTTCCACTCCACCAGATACTTATTTATCTCTTCACGTACCAACAGAGCCACTCCCTCCTTCGTCTTCCAAACACCCTACCTACCACTCTCGTAAATGTCACCTTACCATTCCCTTTTATCTTAGTTTTGCTCAGTGCAAGGACATCCATCTTTTTCTCAACAAACATATTCCCTATCACCTCCCTCTTACTTTCACTTACACCAAAACCACGTACATTCAGAGACCCAATCACTAGAGTTCTTGCTGGATCACTCCTGCTAGAATAACCCCCTCATTTCTTGGTCCCTCATAGGATGAAAAATACAGAGGAGGGGATTCCCAGTCCCCCCCTCTATCCCATATTGTCGACTTTTATGATGCACAGGGGAATATGGAGGAAGTATTTTACTCCCTTTCTCAGGGGGAACGTATTTTGTATGCGGGATGTAAGTTCATTTTCTTCGCTGGGTTTATATATTCAATCATTTTTCCGAGTAATAACATTTCTTAATAATATAAACAGGCTACTCCACAGGGAATCTTCAATAGAACTTTTGAAAATGTTATTTCTAAAGTCAGTATATTGACTGTTAAAATTAGGAACATATCGAGCTACTTAAGAGGTTATAGAACAAGTTGCATCTTTTACGCATAGGATGAAGTGAATTCTACAGATCTAACCCAACTCCACTTGCCTGTTAGTGATACCTATAAAGTTTATTTTCTCGCATATTCAAAACTTTTATGCTTTAAGTCGTTTCCGTTAGTAATAATACTTGTAGACCATATAAGAATCACTTAGATCTTAGTGCAAGAGAAGTTTAAGTTTCTCAGTGACATGTTCAGAGTTCTGAGTTAAATGACAACTTTTAACTGTTCACCGTAGATATTTGCCAATGCTTCAGTTTCAGAATTTATATTTTCAAAAGTCTCGTGGTCAAATCTTAGTTATGTTGTGCTTGAATACCACTGTGCTATTTACTTGAGTCTTTTGCAGAACACACATACGTGCCTGAAAAGATGTACTTGCGTTTTGGCTATAATAAGCGGGTCTTTCTTATTAGTAGGATCTATTTTGATGGCTGTCGACTTCAGTTCAAGTAATACTTTTTTTCATGTTGTCTTTTGGCCCCAGTTACTTCTTGGAGGTAAGCATCTATATCTAATGCCAATTTCATGCTTAACTGCGTAGATCCAGAACATTTTATTTTTGAACTTAGTGTTACTGTCAGTGTCTCTTTTGACCTCAGTTACTTGCTGGAGGAAAGCATCTATTCTAATACCAATTTCAAACTTAACGACTTGGATCCATATAACTATATATTAAACTTAGTGCCACTCTTAATTTCTAAAGGTAAAGGCCAGGTTATTTTTTTATTTCTTTCAAAATATGAAGCCTCATATAAAAAATCTGATATATCATGATTGTAGGGTAATTCCTGTATCATAACACATTCTTTGAGATCTGAATGACCTTATAAGTTCATTGAATATCTACCATAAATAAAAAGTTTATTTTCATAAGAATATTAATGTCTAAATAAGATTATTCTGACTGAATCTCTTAGATATGACCGTGCAGATTTCATGTTATATTATTTTTTGTTCTAATTAATTCAACAATATTTTTTGCAGTCACATTTTTAATCCCAGCAGTCTGTCTATGTGTCTGTATCCATAGAAGACATAAAATTCGTCTGGAAAAGCATTTGTACTTAGGAAACCCCAGAACTCACAGAGGGACTAGAAGTCCACATTCAGATACTTATGAAACTCCAGTCAATACTGGAACACTGATATCGAACGATCCCAGTCATCCAGTAACCAGCAGTCTAATATATTCGCCAACTATATCCATACAGCCTCCCCTTACATCAGGAGATCTGGCAGTGGACAGAAGCAATTACCCTCAAAGAGTGTCTCCAGAAAGAGCTTCATTATTAAGAGAAAGTTTTGATAGAGATCATGTCACCATCACAACGTTTAATACCTCTTCTCTTGGGAGGAGATCTCCAAGTAGACCACAACACCGATCCTCATCAAGGAGAGGTTCTGGAGATATTTCTATACTTTCGCCATATACTGCTTCTCATGGTTATCATTCCTTGCAATATGACAGGGGTCATCCTTTACCTTCACATGGTTTATCCGAGTCCCAAGGAAGAATATCTCCTTCAAGAAGCAATTACCCCCAAAGAGTGTCTCCAGAAAGAGCATCATTATTAAGAGAAACTTTTGATAGAGATCATACCACTATCATTACAGTTAATACATTCTCTCTTGCTAGGAGGTCTCCAAGTAGTCCACAACACCACTCCTCACCAATGAGGGCCTCTTGTGATATTTATAGAAATTCGCCATTGCCTGGTTCTCATAGTTATCATTCCTTACAATATGACAGGAGCCATCGTGTACCCTCACATGCTTTATCAGGGTCCCATGATAGAATATCTCCTTCAAGAAGGTCTCCTGGAAGGTCAACAATGCCTGAAAGGTCGTTTCCAAGAGTTGGTTCTCCCTCTCATTCTGAAGACTTTACAACTACTACGATGCTTGGAATACTGTAAATGTGCACACAAAGACAATAAGATTATTAAAATCTTTTTTTTTAGCTTGCTTATAATTAAAACTCTGTTGGTATACCTGACGAACAAATATATGAAAATACCCTTGAAAATGTGCTTGTTACAAAATGTTCTTGTTGAAGAAAAATAACACACTTTTATAGGTGTAATAGGCAAATTTAAAATTATTCTAAAAGGAATTATTTCAGGTCCGCATATTTAGGTAATTTTTAATGGCAATAGTGGACTTACATAAGAATTTTTGTATACCTCATATAGTTCTTTATCACAGGGTCCTAGCCTGCTTTATTGGATCTCTTCTAACAATAGCTTTAGGGCAGGTATTGGCATCCTGTCGGCAGCATGTGACCTGGGACATGTCTTTGTGGGGCCCTTAGGGATTTTCCATCTTTATAAAACCACTGTTCACCGAATATTTTAATACTGGTAATTATCATTATGATATAAGGAAGAGATGGGATTGCTATCTAAAATGTGGACCATGCAACACAGGACGTGTCTTTATGCTGCCTTGAGGGAAAATCCACTGGTCACCGAATATTGCTATGCTAGTAATTATCATTATGATGTAAGGAAGAAATGGGATTACAATGTAAACTTTAATTCCAGGCATAATGGAAAGGACAGGAGTATAAAAAAGTCAGTATATGGTAATATCTCATGCACACAAATACCAATAAAATTATCTTGCAGCCAACGATCACTTGAAAAAGGTGCATAGCGACCTTCAGGTGTCAAAGGCTTGCCAGTGCCTGCTTTAGCAGATGCAGTACTCTGTCTCACTGATTTTGTATATATTAAACAAATATTGTCAGACCTGGCGAGTCAAGAAGCGACTAACACGGGTTCGAACCGACAGCAGAATGTTAGGAAGGGCATCAACTCTTAATACCCAAGCTACTTGTCTGTGTCCACCCTAGTTCATACTGTTTTAAGTATGAATCTCATTATACTGCAGCATCATTGGTAATAAGTAAGCCTTTCATAAAGGTTTTACCTATCGCATTAGAATGAATTTTCAGCCTATATATGAGAATAAGTGGGAATCAAAAAGTTTTTGTAGTATATATATATATATATATATATATATATATATATAATATATATATATTATATATATATATATATATATATGTGTGTGTGTGTGTGTGTGATTACCTAATTGTGTTAACGGGAAAGAGCCCAAAGCTCGTATCTTCCCGTCTCCTCATCATACCTTATCATACCTATCCTTAAAACTATGGATTGAGATAGCACTAACTACCTCCTCGCTTAGCCAATTCCAATTATCAACTACTCTTGCAATGAAAAAGTATTTCCTTATATCCTGCAAAGAAGTTTTCTTACGAAGCTTCAAACTATGACCTCTAGTTCTAGAGCCAGCCATATCAAAATATCGATCCCTATCCACTCTATCATAACCATGAAGGAATTTAAAGACTGTCACCATATCCCCCCTCACTCTTCTAGCTTCGAGTGATGGTAAGTCTAATTCCCTCAGCCTCTCATCATAACAGAGGTTGCGTATCTCTGGCACCAGTTTCGTGGCATGTCTTTGAACTTTTTCAAGCTTAGCTATGTGCTTTTTCAAGTGCGGATTCCAAAAGGGGGCTGCATATTCGAGTTTTGTGTGTGTGATTACCTAATTGTGTTTACGGGAAAGAGCCCAAAGCTCGCATCTTCCCGTCTCCTGATCAGTTCCATTTTATACTTAGTGATACTTATCATACCTGTCCTTAAAACTATGGATTGAGATAGCATTAACTACCTCCTCGCTTAGCGAATTCCTATTATCAACTACTCTTACACTGAAAAAGTATTTCCTTACATCCTGCAAAGAAGTTTTCTTACGAAGCTTCAAACTATGACCTCTAGTTCTAGAGCCAGCCATATCAAAATATCGATCCCTATCCACTCTATCATAACCATGAAGGAATTTAAAGACTGTCACCATATCCCCCCTCACTCTTCTAGCTTCGAGTGATGGTAAGTCTAATTCCCTCAGCCTCTCATCATAACAGAGGTTGCGTATCTCTGGCACCAGTTTCGTGGCATGTCTTTGAACTTTTTCAAGCTTAGCTATGTGCTTTTTCAAGTGCGGATTCCAAAAGGGGGCTGCATATTCGAGTTTTGTGTGTGTGATTACCTAATTGTGTTTACGGGAAAGAGCCCAAAGCTCGCATCTTCCCGTCTCCTGATCAGTTCCATTTTATACTTAGTGATACTTATCATACCTGTCCTTAAAACTATGGATTGAGATAGCATTAACTACCTCCTCGCTTAGCGAATTCCTATTATCAACTACTCTTACACTGAAAAAGTATTTCCTTACATCCTGCAAAGAAGTTTTCTTACGAAGCTTCAAACTATGACCTCTAGTTCTAGAGCCAGCCATATCAAAATATCGATCCCTATCCACTCTATCATAACCATGAAGGAATTTAAAGACTGTCACCATATCCCCCCTCACTCTTCTAGCTTCGAGTGATGGTAAGTCTAATTCCCTCAGCCTCTCATCATAACAGAGGTTGCGTATCTCTGGCACCAGTTTCGTGGCATGTCTTTGAACTTTTTCAAGCTTAGCTATGTGCTTTTTCAAGTGCGGATTCCAAAAGGGGGCTGCATATTCGAGTTTTGTGTGTGTGATTACCTAATTGTGTTTACGGGAAAGAGCCCAAAGCTCGCATCTTCCCGTCTCCTGATCGGTTCCATTTTATACTTAGTGATACTTATCATACCTGTCCTTAAAACTATGGATTGAGATAGCATTAACTACCTCCTCGCTTAGCGAATTCCTATTATCAACTACTCTTACACTGAAAAAGTATTTCCTTACATCCTGCAAAGAAGTTTTCTTACGAAGCTTCAAACTATGACCTCTAGTTCTAGAGCCAGCCATATCAAAATATCGATCCCTATCCACTCTATCATAACCATGAAGGAATTTAAAGACTGTCACCATATCCCCCCCTCACTCTTCTAGCTTCGAGTGATGGTAAGTCTAATTCCCTCAGCCTCTCATCATAACTGAGATTGCGTATTTCTGGCACCAGTTTCGTGGCATGTCTTTGAACTTTTTCAAGCTTAGCTATGTGCTTTTTCAAGTGCGGATTCCAAAAGGGGGCTGCATATTCGAGTTTTGGCCTCACATAGGTTACATAAATATTTCTGAACATTTCCTTGTCCATGTGCCTGAAGGCTACCCTTACATTTGATAAGAATGCATATGCTGCCCTTACTATGCCATTTATATGTATTTCTGGAGACAAATCTGCCAGTATGTTTACTCCTAGATCTCTCTCATTTTCTGTCTCTTGAAGTTATACTCCAGCCACCGAGTAGTCAAGCTTGGGCCTTCTTGCACTTGTACCCATTCTCATTACCTTACATTTTGAAGTATTGAATTTCATTAGCCACTTTTCTGACCACTCATGCAGATTATTTAGATCCTCCTGAAGTTCTCTACCATTGTTCTCGGTTTTTACTTTCTTCACAATCTTTCCATCATCTGCAAACATATTCATGAATGAATTTACAGACTCTGGTAGGTCATATACATATAAAAGGAACAAAAGTGGCCCTAAAACTGAACCCTGTGGAACTCCACTACTAACTCTTCTCCATTCAGACACTGAGTGTCTTACTCTAACCCTCTGTTCCCTTCCTTCTAAGTAAGTTTTTATCCATTCCAAAACATTTCCACCTATTCTAGCCATTGATTGCAGCTTCCTAATAAGTCTCCCATGTGGAACAGTGTCAAACGCTTTCTGGAAGTCTAGGAATATGCAATCTGCCCAGCCCTCTCTTTCCTGTAAGATTTGGCTTACCTCATCATAAAATTCTAAGTTTGTTACTGTTGATCTACCTTCTCTGAAACCATGTTGCCTCACTGACAAAAAGCTGAAGGATTCCAAGCGAAGAGAGATATGTTTCCTTAGTAGTTTCTCCATAACTTTGCAAACTATGCTGGTCAAGGAAACTGGTCTATAGTTCAGAGCCGTATCCCTCCTTCCCTTTTTGAAGATAGGTATCACATTTGCTTGTTTCCAGCATCTTGGAATCTCCCCCGACTCCAGTGACTCCTTAAATATGATACTTAGTGCCACTGATATTGTGTTTGCGCATTTTTTAAGCACATGAGGGGATATGTCATCAGGACCTGTAGCTTTATGAACATCTAAATCCATCAGCGCTTTGCATGCCTCTGTGGCTGTAAGGTTGATGTTCTCTAATACCGGCCCTTGAGCTTCTATCACTGCAATCTGAGGGGGTGGGGTATTTTCTACTGTAAATACTGACTGAAACTCCTTGTTCAATTCTTTGCAGATCTCTTCATCCGTCTCAGTGATGCTTCCATCCGCTCTCTTTAGCCTTAAAACCTGTTCTTTTACCTTCAGTTTTCCTCTGATAAAGCTGTGGAAATGCTTGGGATTTTCTTTAGCCTTCCTGGTGATGTCCCTCTCATAGTCTCTCTCTGCCTCTCTCCATTTACTTAGGTAGTCATTTCTTGCTCTTTTGTAGGTTTGCCAGGCATTTATGTTTTTTCTCTTCCTATACCTTTTCCAGCATTTGTCTCTCCACTCCTTAGCTCTTTTACACCCATTATCGAACCATTTCTCTCTGGCATGAATTACACCTACTTTGGTGACAGGTATGCAGCAATATTTCTCACAAAAGATGTACTGCATTTCTTTTACAGATTTGTTGTAAAATAAGGTTCTCCAGTCAATAACTGCAAAAAGCTCATTCATTTTGATGTAATCTCCTTTCGGATAGTTCCTCCTCATGTCCTCAGTGCCTCTACTCTCAGGAAGAATATCTTCAATGATATACTCCATCAACAACACACAGTGGTCACTCTTTCCAATTGGTGGTTCATACTCAATTTTTTCAATATCCAACACATTATCTGTGAACACTAGATCAAGTAGTGATGGCTCATCCCCACCCCTGGCCCTTGTTGGTTCCATAACATGTTGGTGTAGGAAATTCCCTTGTACGCAATCTAGGAATCTTGCCCCGAATGAGTCCTCACCACTGTGTGGGTCAAGATTTATCCAATCTATCTCTTTATGATTAAAGTCTCCCATAATCAAAATCCTACATTTTTTTTCCTGTGCCATGTTAACAACTGAGTTTATGACTTCAATAGTACCTATATGACTTTCCTCTTAAACTTCAAGCCTATTTTGGTTCCTTGGTGGGTTGTATTCAACATTTATTATAATGCTCTCTGACCCAGTATTTATGCGAGCAACAAGAAATTCCTTGAACTCACTTTCTATAGCCAAGTTTATTTCTTCAACTTGAATCCTTTCACTTATGAGCAGTGCTATCCCTCCACCAGTCCTCTCAGATCTTTCAACCCTTAGTATTCTGAAGCCCTTAGGAAAAACTGTGACACTGTTTATGTCCTCACTCAACTTTGTCTCTGTAATTGCTACTATATCTGCCTTACTGTTGTGAATCCTATCTTTTAATTCTTCTGCCTTACCAGCTAATCCATCAGCATTTGTGTATAACAATCTTAATGAGGCCCCATCCCCTGATCTTCTGTCATTATCTTCTTTATCTCCCCTTTGTCTGGAAGAACTCTGTAATGAAAATTTTTCTTCTCTTCTTCATTTCTCTCATCATTTAACCTTCTTGCCTCTTGCAACAAGTTTTTGATCTTTCCCATCTCTTCCTGTGTTCTGTATCGTCTAATGAACACTTCTTTGAATTCTTGAAGGTCTTTTAGACTTTTTTTTCTCAACAATTTTTCCCTACATGTTTCCCCTCTCTCAAAGGTTACTTTTGTTGGTCTTGGCTTTCCTTCCCTCGAATATTTACCTAGTTGGTGTATGTTTACAATATCCTCAGGACCACATACTACTCCAAGCTTTCTTATCAGGTCTACAACCCTAGCTTTATTTTCTTCAAGTTTCCCCTGCCATGTTGGCTCCTGGGATTTGCTTATGCCTGAAATTACCACTGTCTTCTCTTTTTCAAGTGCTTGTTTGATGATTGGGTTTGCCCTTTCCATCACAACGTCTTTAATTATTTTTTTGATTGCTGTCTCTTTATAGTCAACTGTTTGTATGTTTTCCAGTGCCACCACCTTTACAGCCTCTTTTACTGCCACATTCCCCTTTAGTGTATCAGCAAAGGAAGTTTTTATGGCATCATTTTCCATATTCAGCTCCTGGAACTCTTTTCTGAACTGTTCAATGTTTTCCTTAATCTGGACATTCCAAGCAGCAATCTCGTCTCTCTCAGAAGAGAGCAGTGAACTAACATCTAATTCATTTAGGTTGTCATTCAGCTGTTTGTTTTCATCTTCTTGTTTAGAAATTCTAGTTTCTAGTTCACCCTTTTCCCCTTCCAGCTTCTTTATTCTTTTTTCTAGTTCTTTTCTCTCCTGCCCTTGTGCTTTATTTGCTTCCTCCAAAGATATTATTTCCTATCTGAGTGATTCATTCTCTTTCATTTCTCCATCCATATTCCGAATTTTTTCATCAAGGCTTAAACCATTGCCTCTAAATCCTTGATTTTCTGTTTTAGTCTCCTAATGGCTACCCCTCTTCCCGACCCATGGGTGGAAGAGGTTTGGGACAGAGATGGCCTCATTTTTATGTTCTCCCTCTCACAGAATATAGAATGAAGAAGAGAAAGAGAAAATAAAAAAGAGAAAAACTTTTATTTAAGCTTCACACAGAATTTTTATATCTCCATATAAGTGCTATTTAGTGACTCAATTTATCTCTTCTGGTAACACACATCTTAACTTAAAAATTTGACTATGGTAATTTGAGGATAAAAAGAAAAAGAAAAAAATTATGTGTGTGAGTGTGTGTGTGATTACCTAATTGTGCGTACGGGAAAGAGCCCAAAGCACTTATCTTCCTGTCTACTGATCGGTTCCATTTTGTACTTAGTGATACTTATCATGCCTGTCCTAAAAGC
The DNA here is from genome assembly GCA_037179515.1 of Halocaridina rubra. Taxonomy (NCBI): domain Eukaryota; kingdom Metazoa; phylum Arthropoda; class Malacostraca; order Decapoda; family Atyidae; genus Halocaridina; species Halocaridina rubra. The sequence goes on along the minus strand of JAXCGZ010007915.1, from coordinate 30,339 downwards.
TATGGATTGAGATAGCATTAACTACCTCCTTGCTTAGGGAATTCTAATTATCAAATACTCTTGCACTGAAAAAGTACTTCCTTACATCCTCCAAAGAAGTTTTCTTACGAAGCTTCAAACTATGACCTCTAGTTCTAGAGCCAGCCATATCAAAATATCGATCCCTATCCACTCTATCATAACCATGATGGAATTTAAAGACTGTCACCATATCCCTTCTCAATCTTCTAGCTTCCATCCGCTCTCTTAAGCCTTAAAACCTGTTCTTTTACCTTCAGTTTTCCTCTGATAAAGCTGTGGAAAAGCTTGGAATTTTCTTTAGCCTTCCTGGTGATGTTCCTTTCATAGTCTCTCTCTGCCTCTCTTCTTTTACTTGGGTAATCATTTCTTGCTCTTTTGTAGGTTTGCCAGGCATTTATGTTTTTTCTCCTCCTTTATCTTTTCCAGCATTTGTCTCTTCACGCCTTAGCTCTTTTACACTCATTATCGAACCATTTCTCTCTGTCATGAATTACACCTACTTTGGTGACAGGTATGCAACAATCTACTATCTTCCCATATTTCTCACAAAAGATGCCGTACATTTCTTGTACAGATTTGTTGTAAAATAAGGTTCTCCAGTCAATAACTGCAAAAAGTTCATTCATTTTAGTGTAATCTCCTTTCGAATAGTTCCTCCTCATGTCCTCAGTGCCTCTACTTTCAGGCAGAATATCTTCAATGATATACTCCATCAACAACACATAGTGACCACTCTTTCCAATTGGTGGTTCATACTAAACTTTTCCAATATCCAACACGTAATCTGTGAATACTAGATCAAGTAGTGATGGCTCATCCCCTTCCCTGGCCCTCGTTAGTTCCATTACATGTTGGTGCAGGAAATTCCCTTGTACGCAATCTAGAAATATTGCCCCGAATGAGTCCTCACCACTGTGTGGGTTATGATTTATCCAATCTATCTCTTTATGATTAAAGTATCCCATAATCAAAATCCTACAATTCCTCTCCCGTGCCTTGTTAACAACTGAGTTTATGACTTCAATAGTACCTATATGATTTTCCTCATAAACATCTAGCCTATGTTGGTTCCTTGGTGGGTTATATACAACATTTATTATAATGCTCTCTGACGCTGCATTTATGCGAGCAACAAGAAATTCCTTGAACTCACTTTCTATAGCCAAGTTTATTTCTTCAACCTGAATCCTTTCACTTTTGAGCAGTGCTATCCCTCCACCAGTCCTCTCAGATCTTTCAACCCTTAATATTCTGTAGCCCTTAGAAAAAAATGTGACACTGTTTATGTCCTCAGTCAACTTAGTCTCTGTAACTGCTACTATATCTGCCTTACTGTTGTAAATCCTATCTTTTAATTCTACTGCCTTACCAGCTAATCCATCAGCATTTGTGTATAACATTCTTAATGAGGCCCCATCCCCTGATCTTCTGTAATTATCTTCTTTATCTCCCCTTTGTCTTGAAAAACTCTGAAATGAAAATTTTTCTTCTCTTCTTCATTTCTTTCCTCATTTAACCCTCTTGCCTCTTGCAACAAGGTTTTGATCTTTCCCATCTCTTCCTGTGTTCTGTATCATCTAATGAACACTTCTTTGAATTCTTGAAGGTCTTTTAGACTTTTTTTCCTCATCAATATTTCTCTACATGTTTCCCCTTTCTCAAAGGTTACTTTTGTTGGTCTGTGCTTTCCCTCCCTCAAATATTTGCCTAGTTGGTGAATGTTTACAATATCCTCAGGACCTCAAACTACTCCAAGCTTTCTTATCAGGTCTACAACCCTAGCTTTATTTTCTTCAAGTCTCCCCAGCCATGTTGGCTCTTGGGATGTACTTATGCCTGAGATTACCACTGTCTTCTCGTTATCATGTGTGTGTGATTACCTAATTGTGGTTACCTAATTGTGTTTACGGGAAAGAGCCCAAAGCTCGTATCTTCCCGTCTCCTGATCGCTTCCATTTTATACTTAGTGATACTTATCATACCTGTCCTTAAAACTATGGATTGAGATAGCATTAACTACCTCCTCGCTTAGCCAATTCCAATTATCAACTACTCTTACACTGAAAAAGTATTTCCTTACATCCTGCAAAGAAGTTTTCTTACGAAGCTTCAAACTATGACCTCTAGTTCTAGAGCCAGCCATATCAAAATATCGATCCCTATCCAGTCTATCATAACCATGAAGGAATTTAAAGACTGTCACCATATCCCCCCTCACTCTTCTAGCTTCGAGTGATGGTAAGTCTAATTCCCTCAGCCTCTCATCATAACTGAGATTGCGTATTTCTGGCACCAGTTTCGTGGCATGTCTTTGAACTTTTTCAAGCTTAGCTATGTGCTTTTTCAAGTGTGGATTCCAAGAGGGGGCTGCATATTCGAGTTTTGGCCTCACATAGGTTACATAAATATTTCTGAACATTTCCTTGTCCATGTGCCTAAAGGCTACCCTTACATTTGATTAGAATGCATATGCTGCCCTTACTATGCCATTTATATGTATTTCTGGAGAAAAATCTGCCAGTATGTTTACTCCTAGATCTCTCTCATTTTCTGTCTCTTGAAGTTGTACTCCAGCCACCGAGTAGTCAAGCTTGGGCCTTCTTGCACTTGTACCCATTCTCATTACCTTACATTTTGAAGTATTGAATTTCATTAGCCACTTTTCTGACCACTCATGCAGATTATTTAGATCCTCCTGAAGTTCTCTACCATTGTTCTCGTTTTTTACTTTCTTCACAATCTTTGCATCATCTGCAAACATATTCATGAATGAATTTACAGACTCTGGTAGGTCATTTACATATACAAGGAACAAAAGTGGCCCTAAAACTGAACCCTGTGGAACTCCACTACTAACTCTTCTCCATTCAGACACTGAGTGTCTTACTCTAACCCTCTGTTCCCTTCCTTCTAATTAAGGTTTTATCCATTCCAAAACATTTCCACCTATTCTAGCCATTGATTGCAGCTTCCTAATAAGTCTCCCATGTGGAACAGTGTCAAACACTTTCTGGAAGTCTAGGAATATGCAATCTGCCCAGCCCTCTCTTTCCTGTAAGATTTGGCTTACCTCATCATAAAATTCTAATAAGTTTGTTACTGTTGATCTACCTTCTCTGAAGCCATGTTGTCTCACTGACAAAAAGTTGAAGGATTCCAAGTGAAGAGAGATATGTTTCCTTAGTAGTTTCTCCATAACTTTGCAAGCTATGCTGGTCAAGGAAACTGGTCTATAGTTCAGAGCCGTATCCCTCCTTCCCTTTTTGAAGATAGGTATCACATTTGCTTGTTTCCAGCATCTTGGAATCTCCCCCGACTCCGATGACTCCTTAAATATGATACTTAGTGCCACTGATATTGTGTTTGCGCATTTTTTAAGCACATGAGGGGATATGTCATCGGGACCTGTAGCTTTATGAACATCTAAATCCATCAGCGCTTTGCATACTTCTGTGCCTGTAAGGTTGATGTTCACTAATACCGGCCCTTGAGCTTCTATCACTGCAATCTGAGGGGGTGGGGTATTTTCTACTGTAAATACTGACTGAAACTCCTTGTTCAATTCTTTGCAGATCTCTTCATCCGTCTCAGTGATGCTTCCATCCGCTCTCTTTAGCCTTAAAACCTGTTCTTTTACCTTCAGTTTTCCTCTGATAAAGCTGTGGAAAAGCTTGGGATTTTCTTTAGCCTTCCTGGTGATGTCCCTCTCATAGTCTCTCTCTGCCTCTCTCCTTTTACTTAGGTAGTCATTTCTTGCTCTTTTGTAGGTTTGCCAGGCATTTATGTTTTTTCTCCTCCTATACCTTTTCCAGCATTTGTCTCTCCACTCCTTAGCTCTTTTACACCCATTATCGAACCATTTCTCTCTGGCATGAATTACACCTACTTTGGTGACAGGTATGCAGCAATCTACTATCTTCCCATATTTCTCACAAAAGATGTCATACATTTCTTGTACAGATTTGTTGTAAAATAAGGTTCTCCAGTCAATAACTGCAAAAAGCTCATTCATTTTGATGTAATCTCCTTTCCGATAGTTCCTCCTCATGTCCTCAGTGCCTCTACTCTCAGGAAGAATATCTTCAATGATATACTCCATCAACAACACACAGTGGTCACTCTTTCCAATTGGTGGTTCATACTCAATTTTTTCAATATCCAACACATTATCTGTGAGCACTAGATCAAGTAGTGATGGCTCATCCCCACCCCTGGCCCTTGTTGGTTCCATTACATGTTGGTGTAGGAAATTCCCTTGTACGCAATCTAGGAATCTTGCCCTGAATGAGTCCTCACCACTGTGTGGGTCAAGATTTATCCAATCTATCTCTTTATGATTAAAGTCTCCCATAATCAAAATCCTAAATTTTTTTTCCCGTGCCATGTTAACAACTGAGTTTATGACTTCAATAGTACCTATATGACTTTCCTCATAAACTTCAAGCCTATTTTGGTTCCTTGGTGGGTTGTATACAACATTTATTATAATGCTCTCTGACCCAGTATTTATGCGAGCAACAAGAAATTCCTTGAACTCACTTTCTATAGCCAAGTTTATTTCTTCGACTTGAATCCTTTCACTTATGAGCAGTGCTATCCCTCCACCAGTCCTCTCAGATCTTTCAACCCTTAGTATTCTGAAACCCTTAGGAAAATTTGTGACACTGTTTATGTCCTCACTCAACTTAGTGTGTGTGTATGTGTGCGTGCTTAATATAAATACCCGCTGTAGTTGTACTCGTATAAGCTTTTAAATTATTATTAGTATTGTTTTTAATATTACTATATTATTATTATTATTATTATTATTATTATTATTATTATTATTATTATTATTATTATTATTATTATTATTATTATTATTATTTTTATTATTATTATTATTGTTATTATTATTATCATTACTATTATTATTATTATTATTATTATTATTATTATTATTATTATTATTATTATTATTATTATTATTATTTGTCATCCACCTGCGATTATGTTGTCATCAAATGTAAATTTATAAATGAGATTTGCACAATAATTTTCATCGAAATTTTTGTGTCAAATAGCAGTGCCTAAATACGATTGTAAAGTGAGTTTTATGAAATAAAGTTTTATTACTATTAATAATAGTGCTATTATTATTATTGGAAGCATGGATGCCCTCGCTATAATAATAATTGAATCCAAATGGGTTTGGTACACTTCGGCAGAGCCGATTCTGTGTCGGCAATTTAGTCTCTAAGCCCATTTTGGCGACAACTCACTCGGCAATCATTAAGAATATTCTTATATTTTGAAATGCTAGCCTAACTATCTTTACAAATTGGATGACAACAGAGTGTCAGTGCCTGAATGGTATCTTCCAATTGTTCCATTCCGATCTGAGTTACTTCCTCCTACGAGAGACAAACTGAACTTTGATTCAATAGCAGGATTCTGCAACAATTTACTATTTATGGCCACAGAGGTTCTGCAAACTAAGATATCAAATTGTATTCTACGGGATCTAGATTTGATGGCCCATGGTAAAATTTATTATTATTGTTATTATTATTATTATTATTATTATTATTATTATTATTATTATTATTTTTATTATTATTATTATTATTATTATTATTATTACTATTATTATTATTATTATTAATGTTATGAATTCTGGAATGAGTAGAAGGAACTATGTAGTTGTGTTGGGTAACTTGAATGCCAGAGTGGGTGATGGAGAGGTAGAAGGTGTTGTAGGAAAGTATGAGGTACCAGGTGGGAATGAGAGTGGCGAGAGACTGTTAGATATGTATGTGGAGCAAGAGTTGGTGATAGGTAATAGTTTTTTCAAGAAGAAGTTCATAAATAAGTATGCATGGATGAGAGTGGCAAATGGAAGAGTGAAAGAAAGAGCATTGATGGATTATTTGTTGGTAGCGAAGAGCATGATTGCTAGAGTGAAAGATGTGCATGCATTTAGGGGTGTAGCTACTGGGATGTCTGATAATTTTTTGGTTGAAGCAAAAGTGGTAGTAGCAAAAGAGTGGGGAAATAGAGTGGGGGGACATAGAAGGGAAATGGTGAAGGTGGAAGAATTGGAAAAGCCAGAGAAGAGACAGGAATATCAGGACAGGTTGAAAGTGCCATATGGCAGGGTGAAAGAAAGTGAAGTTTGGGAGTTAGAGGAGGTATGGAGGGTTGATGAAAGAATGTTTTGTGGGACATGCAAGTGATGTGTGTGGAAAGAGGGTTGTTGGTGGCATGAAGAGGGGCAGCGAGTGGTGGAATGAAGGGATGAAAGTGAAGGTGGAAGAGAAAAAGAGGGCTTTTGAGGAATGGCTGCAGTGTAAGCATAGGGAGAAGTATGAAAGATATAGGGAGCAAAATGTGGAAACCAAGTGGAAGGTAGAGGAAGAGAAGAGGTTGCCAAATGTTAGGTGGGGACAGGATTTTAGCAGGTCATATGAGGAGAATAAAAAGAAGTTTTGGAATGAAGTGAAGAGAGTAAGGAGGGGAGGATCGAGGATGGAAGAGACAGTGAAAGATGTGAATGGACAGATGTTAAGAGGGAACAATGCAAGGAAGAGATGGGCAGAATATTTTGAGTGTTTGCTGAATGTTGAGGAAGATAGAGAGGCAGCTATAGTGGCAGTGGGGGGTGTTCAAGTGACAGTAATGGGAGACGAAAATGAGAGAAAGATTACAAGAGAGGAGGTGAAAAGGGCATTGTATGAAGCAAAAGCAGGTAAAGCACCTGGAATGGATGGTGTGAGAGCGGAGATGTTGAAAGATGGGGGTGTGACTGCATTGGCTTGGTTAGTGAGAGTGTTTAATATATGCTTTATGTTGTCAATGGTGCCAGTGGAATGGGTGATTGCTTGTATAGTGCCCCTATACAAAGGTAAAGAAGATGTGTATGAATGCAGTAATTTTAGGGGTATAAGTTTGTTGAGTGTGGTAGAAAAAGTGTATGGTAGGATACTGGTTAACAGGATTAGGGATAAGACAGAAAATGTGATCGCAGAAGTGCAGAGTGGCTTTAGGAGAGGTAGAGGATGTATAGACCAGTTTTTATATTTAAGCAGTTATGTGAGAAATATTTAGCAAAGGGTAAGGATGTGCATTTTGCATTTTTGGATCTGGAGAAAGTGTATGATAGAGTTAATAGAGAGGCAATGTGGAATGTTTTGAGATTATATGGAATTAATGGTAAATTGTTGCATGCAGTGAAGAGTTTGTATGAGGGCTAGAGCTTGTGTTAGGGTAGGGAATGAAATGAGTGAGTGGTTTCCAGTGAGTGTGGGACTGAGACAGGGATGTGTGATGTCACCATGGCTGTTCAATTTGTATATTGATGGAGTTGTAAGAGAGGTGAATGAGTGAATGCGCGGTCGAGGTTTGAGAATGGTAGATGGGGATGATAACGAGTGGGAGCTGAATCACTTGCTGTTTGCAGATGATACTGTGGTGGTGGCAAATTCAGAGGAGAAGTTGTGTCAGTTAGTGTCAGAATTTGGAATGGTGTGTGAGAGAAGGAAGTTGCGAGTGAATGTGGGAAAGAGTAAGGTTACAAGGTGTACAAGAAATGAGGATGGTGCTGGATTGAATATTATGTTGAATGGAGAGACACTTGAGGAAGTTGATCAGTTTAATTATTTAGGCCCGATTGTAGCTGCAAATGGTGGAGTGGAAACGGATGTGTGTCACAAAGTGAATGAAGGATGAAAAGTGTTTGGTGCGTTGAAAGGAGTGATGAAGAATAGAGGGTTGGAAATGAATGTTAAGAAAGTTTTGTATGAGAAAGTGGATGTGCCAACTGTGATGTATGCATCAGAGTTATGGGGTATGAAAGTAAGTGAGAGACGGAAACTTGATGTGTTTGAGATGAAATGCCTGAGTAGTATGATTGGTGTATCTAGGTTGGATAGGGTTAGGAATGAAGTGGTGAAAGCAAGAATGGGTGTGAGGAGAGAAATTGCAGCCAGAGTAGATATGAATGTTCTGAGATGGTTTGGCCATGTAGAAAGGATGGATGATGAAAGACTGCTGAAAAAGGCGATGAATGCGACAGTTGATGGGAGAAATGCTAGAGGGAGGCCTAGGTTTGGGTGGATGGATGGAGTAAGGAGAGCCCTGAATGATAGGAGGATGGATGTGAGGGAAGCAAGTGAGCGTGCTAGGAATATGAATGAGTGGTGAGCGATTGTGACACAGCTCTGATGGGATTCTGCTGTTACCACAGGGCTGCATCTTACAGAGGTAGCCCTGTGGTAGGGGCAGTAGGGGAGTTGGCAGTTGTGAAGCGAGACAGGTTGTGGAAGAGCCGGGAGGATGGGCTGTGGCACTCCAGCAGTGACATCTGAACCGTTGCTAGCTCCCTCGTCATTGCCAATAGAGCTAAGTAATCCCCTTATTGTTTTCTTTTTTATGTCAGCAACCCCCCAATTAAAGGGGGAAGCAGCCAAGGTAGATAGATAGATTATTATAAGTAGTAGTTTCAACTGTAGTAGAATTAGTAGTAATATATACACACAAACACATATATACTGGATTAGAGAGCATTATAACTGTTGTATATAACCCACCAAGGAACCAACGTAGTCTAGAAGTTTATGAGGGAAGTCATATAGGTACTATTGAAGTCATACACCCAGTTGTTAGCATTGCACAGGAGAGAAAACGTAGGATTCTAATTACGGGGGATTTTAATCATAGAGAGATAGACTGGATAAATCTTGACCCACACAGTGGTGAGGACTCATTCAGAGCAAGATTCCTAGATTGGGTACAAGGGAATTTCCTACACCAACATGTACTGGAACCAACGAGAGCCAGGGTTGGGCATGAGCCATCGCTACTTGATCTAGTAGTAACAGATAATGTATTGGATATTGAAAAAATTGCATATGAACCATCAATTGGAAAGTGACCTCTGTGTGTTGTTGATGGAGTATATCATCGAAGATGTTCTGCATGAATGTAGAGGCACTGAGCTCATTGACAAAGCATGGAAGGAGGATTCATATTGTACAATGATCTCCGCCTGGAGGAAACTTTAACCAGGTTGTGTGACTGATAGAGACTTCGAGGGCTTCAAGCAGGAGTTAGCTATAAAAAGTGTGAGTGAACTTGTGGTCACGGGCAAAATTTTGGGCTTGGAGGTCAATGAGGAGGATGTGGAGGACCACAATGAAGAACTCACCACCGAAGAATTGATCGGGTTGCAACATGAACAGGTGAAGACTCCAAGAAGAGCAGTCATTGGTGGATGGGGATGATAGGGTGCAGGTGTCCAGTGAAAAATTTAAAGATATTCTTAGCAAACTCAGTGAGATGCAGGCCTTTATTGAGGATCATTACCACAAAACTGTGGGCAACAGAGTAGTGAATATGGTAAATTACAATGCCATGGATTATTTCAGGAAAATTTACAAGCAAAGAAAAAGACAAATTTCTCTGGATCGTTTTCTTGTGCCACTAGTTAGAGAACCACCTTCCAAAAGAGAACATAGAAAGAAAACACCAGACATACAGCCTGCATCTGAAGAGTTCCCTAACGTTTTTATGAAAGGGGACTCTCCTTCAAAAAGTAGTCCCCTTCCTCTCCTCCTCCACCACCATCCACGTGTGGCAGCAACAATCATCCACAAAGGTAAATACAGTACTGTACCATGTTTTATTTTAGTAGAGACGAATTCCTTTCTATTATTAATGTAATCTCCTTTTATAGGTAAAATGCAGTGTTTTTCATTTTTATATGCATTAAAAAAATTCTTAAAATGTATATTTAAAGTGACAAGGAACGGATTAATTGAAATTACATGCATATCAACTGGAAAAATTGTCTCAACCCACGAATTGATCACTCCGTTCACACTGGTTTAGGAACGGATTAAATCTGTGGGGCGAGGGTCCACTATGTGTATATATATATATATATATATATATATATATATATATATATATATATATATATATATATATATATATATATATATATATATATATATATATATATATATATATATATATATATATATATATATATATATATATATATATATATATATATATATATATATATATATATATATATATATATATATATATATATATATATATATATATATATATATATATATATATATATATATATATATATATATATGTATGTATGTATGTATGTATGTATGTATGTATGTGATTACCTAATTGTGCTTACGGGAAAGAGCTCAAAGCTCGTATCTTCCCGTTTCCTGATCGGTTCCATTTTGTACTTAGTGATACTTATCATACCTGTCCTTAAAACTATAGATTGAGATAGCATTAGCTATGTCCTCGCTTACCGAATTCCTATTATCAACTATTACACTGAAAAAGTACTTCCTTACATCCTGCAAAGAAGTTTTCTTACCAAGCTTCAAACTATGACCTCTAGTTCTAGAGCCTACCATATCAAAAAATCGATCCATATCCACTTTATCATAACCATGAAGGAATTTAAAGACTGTCACCATATCCCCCCTTAATCTTCTAACTTCAAATGATGGTAAGTCTAATTCCCTCTGTCTCTCATCCTAACTGAGATTGCATGTATGTATGTACGTACTTACGTACGTACGTACATGCATACATACGTGCGTACGTACGTATGTACGTACGTACGTACGTACATACATACATACATACATACATACATACATACATACATACATACATACATACATACATACATACATGCATGCATGCATGCATGCATGCATGCATGCATGCATGCATACATACATACATACATACATACATACATACATACATACATACATACATACATACATACATACATACATACATACATACATACATACATACATACATACATACATACATACATACATACATACATACATACATACATACATACATACATACATACATACATACATACATACATATATATATATATATATATATATATATATATATATATATATATATATATAAATTTTGGAAATGAGACATGAAATGCAGTAAATTTTCGTTGTCATATATTACTCATTCATTTCATGGATTCTTAAATTATGGACTGCTGGTAAGAAGGAGAACTTAACAACTCCATGTGTCCTTATGCATCCCTTGCATTACAACACGTCGCAATACCCTATTACATATTATTTTCACAAATGTCTGTACAGTTTTTTCCTGTGAACACCACTTTATACGCAAATGGTAATTTGTTCTTCCTCAAGGTAGTTTTCTCATTCTTCTTCATTTTACGATGAACGTCATTTGCATTTCAAAATAAATCATTATCAACAGGCACATGGAAATGATAATACAATGTGTGTTCACTTTATTTACTGATTTTATACTGTAGGTTCTTGTTCTCTAGAAAGCTAATTAACTGCACGCAGACATTAATTTGAGATATTTCAAGATATATTTTGTAATGATATAAAGATATACCTGTGATATTTAACTATTTCATTAAGTTGCTCTTGTTTAATGACAAGAAGTGAAAGGACGGCTCATCAATGAAGATGACCACAAAGTAAGTCACAAAGGCCCATAATTAGTAAATCTCCCTGAAGGTGAATCTTGAGAATGGAAATGAGGCGATGTTCTCCCAGGAGATGTGGAGGACGCTTTCCCAGGAAGCATTCTACTGGAAGATACTCTGCCAGGAGATACTCTTCCAGAATAATTTCCATCTGAAGCCTATACAAATGCATTAGATGGATGGTCATGAGATACGTCTCCATAAGGCAAATATCTTGGAATATAAGGCGTATGAGAGTTAGACACATGAATATGAATCTCCTCTTTCATGGGATACGATCCTTTTGTTTGCGGTTGCTGGAAAAGCCGTGACACACCATGCACACATTCAAAATATGAGGGTGGAGGATTCTCCATTTGACTGCTGGAGGCAAATGCAGAGGGCTCAGCAGGAACCGTTGGTGGGATGATAATAATATGACTGCTGGAAATTGCTGCAAATTTTTGTGTTAGTTTCGATGATGTTGGAAGCCAAGGGGTGAACGTATTCAGCAGAACATGCTTGATGTGGAATGACAGGGGTCACTGCAATTCTTCCTAGTGTCTGTATCGGTACATCGAAACACTTGTGGCGCTTCCAAGCTACGCAGTACATAATAGTAGCGGACATCACAAATGCAGCTGCAAAGAAAAAGAAAAATAATATATATATTGCATTTAACTGAAATAAAAATTAAATACATTTTGAGAAAAAAGGATAATATTCAGAACTCCTTGCCTATCAGTATAATGAAAATATAGGAACATATTATAACACTACTGGCAAGAAGTGAATAACTAACGCATATGTTAATCATACAAGCCAATAAAGGACACCATTCAACAATACACCATTAATCATTCTTCTCATTTATCAGAGGTTACAAGAATTCTCTCTCTCTCTCTCTCTCTCTCTCTCTCTCTCTCTCTCTCTCTCTCTCTCTCTCTCTCTCTCTCTCTCTCTCTCTCTCTCTCTCGTGAATTAGCTCCTCAAGAGGCCATGAGAGACATTGAAGAAATGAGAGAGAATAAATATCAGAGATCTTGTCATCGATGAACTCAGTGAACTTATGAAAGCTGCACATATCACAATCAACAAGTTAAATGATCGTATCTCTGCACTGGAAGAGCAAGTTGGGTTACATCAGGGAACATACAACTCACAGCAGACGACACCCACACCGCAGGGTGTAACCCCTACCCGGCCCCTACCTGAGGGAAGCCTGCTTCTGGGTGACACAAACCTCTCCTCTGTTCATGCGTCAGACTTACACCAACAATGCTCCGTTCGAACTATAAAAGGAGCTAACATGGATCTCATAAATTGTTGGGTCTCAGAGAAGCTTCGATGGGCTCCTAAATATTGCATCTTATACTGTGGTATTCAAGACATCCTTGATGGGTCTCAGCCTGTGGATATCTTTGATAGATTGGGTTCTCTCATAACCGATCTCAAGGAGGTGAACGAGGAGATGAGCATACACATATGTGAAGTGGCACCTGTCCCTAGAGTCGAAGAGTTCGATGAAAAGATCAATAATTTCAAAAATCAACTAGCAACTTGGAGTGAGACCAATGGGGTTTCAGTTGTCAAGACTAATCTGCAGCTCAGGCTTAGTACCAGCAACGTTGATTGGATGTGTTATGTGTTATGATGGAAATGATGAGGAGGATGCTCTCAACAGATTTGGCGTCATCAGCTTATGGAATATAATCGCTAAGCAATGCCCATTCTTCAAACTAAGAAACAACTGGGAAAAAATCATATGCCAAACCATACCTGCTACATACGCTTCTGTATTGCAGCGGCAACAACGACCGGTCACGGCCAATAACGACAGTCAAAATAACACTTACAGGAACGGGAACTACGACCGGCATCGCCAGCTCCCCTCAATAAGAAATAATATGATACGACTGCATAACAATGAATTTAGAAACGTCACTCAAGAAAGTAGCAACGACCACCATTCTAGAAGGGATCCTCAACAGCTTTCAGATGGATGTCATACCCGGGATTTTTGTCATCAGAATCATCAAATCCCACCTGGTACTCAAGGATGGAGACAAGACTCGAGGATGAATCGCAGTCTTTACAATCCCGACCGACCACGGCGCTACCCCCAGTGTCCCCGAGCGAGGGAGGAATTGCAGCACCTCTACAGTTGTCGACAGCCCTGTTCAAACTGTGGGGAAATAAACCATGACCTTTCCCACTGTAGGTTTAACTATAGACTTAAATGTGGTCAATGCCGTGAATATGGCCATAAAACAAGAATATGTCCCTTAAATATATAGCAATCACATTGTAATTCTGGCTTATTGAAACATCTCTTAAATATACAACACATCAATGCACAATCACTTTTGGGTAATTTCGACAATATTGAACTAATGATCAGAGAAAATAATGTAGATATAATGTGTGTCAGTGAAACTTGGCTCCTACCTAATATGCAGTCTGCTTTTGTTGCTATACCTGAGTATTCTTTTTATCGATTTAATGGGAGTGGGGGTGGGGGTGTGGGGATGAATGTAAGAGATCATCTAAAGGTCACCCTATTAAAGACCCCTGAAGTCGAACGACCTCCTCATTTCGAGGACATTTGGTTGACTGTTCTAAGTGGGAAATTCCCCTCCTTCATCCTGGGATGTGTATATAGGCACCCTCATGCACTCAACAACACCTTTGATTACATCTCCGAGGTATTTCGGTCTTTCTGTTTGAGGACCTCTCATTATTGTAGGCGACTTCAATGACAATCTTTTTCTTCCTAATAATAAAATAAAGAAATTAATTCAATCCCTCCACTTAAATTAGCTTGTGAATAAAGCAACCCATATCACTGCCAATTCCTCCAGCCTAATTGATCTTATAGTTGCCAATACGCCTAGTATTATAGTTCACCACGATGACTTACCTTGTCCCTTGGGAGACCACGAGCTTCTAATAGCTACAGTTAATGTCAGGAATGAAAAGAGACCGCCAATTGTTAAAACTTTCCGTTCTCTTGAGAATTATTCTCAAAATTGTTTTTGTGACATTCTTCTTAATGAATACAACATTTTAAATTCAATATCATCTACAGATTGTGTAAATTATCAAGTTTCTACTTTTACAGATGTTTTTACGAGATGTTTAAATGAATGTGCCCCTCTTATAACCAAAGTCATGAAATGCCCTCCTGCCCCATGGATTGACTCTCAGTTAAAAGAGCAAATGAAAAGGAGAGATGACCTCTTAAGGCAATTTAAATCTGATAGACAAAACTCCGAGATGGAAAGAACCTATAGAAGAGAAAGAAACATTACTAAAACAATGTTGTCCGAAAAGAAGAAAAATCATTTCAGGCAAGAATTTTCCAAGTATAGGGGAAATATCAAAGGAACTTGGAATGTTATAAAGAGAATAATTCCTGCAAATAAAGAAATCTCTGAAAATTCTGACCTCAATGATAATGTGGAAAAGCGAGTGAATGATTTTAATAAGTATTTTGTTAAAATAGGTAAGTCCACATATGAAAAGTCCCAAGATAATAATGACTTGATTATTAATCAACGACTTAATTGCCAGCCTCCAGCTGAAAGGAATATTATCTATAATTTTAGACCTCACCCAATCGATTTAATCACACTTATTCTTTTCATAAAGAACCTCAAACCAACAAACTCTTGTGGTTCCGATGGGATACAACTTCGCTTTCTAATTGACTCATTGCCAGTTACAGTTTTTTTTTCATTCTAGTCATTGTTAATACATTCATTGATACAGGCATTTATCCATACCTCTGGAAGCATCCCAATGTCATTCCAGTTTTTAAGAGTGGAGATACTAATAATGTTGAAAATTATAGGCCAGTCTCTCTTCTCAGCATCCTGTCTAAAATACTAGAGAAGGTAGTTGCCACCCAGTTGATAAATTTCCTTGAATCAAATTTCCTATTATTTGAGGAACAACATGGTTTTTGGCCTAAGCTCTCGATCGAGATGGCCCTACTTAAAATTACTGATGAAATTTATAGTAATATTGTAAATAAGAAAATATAACTTTTATTATTGTTAGATTTGTCTAAAGCATTTGACAGCGTCCACCATCAAATTCTAATGACCAAACTTTCCAAACTTTACGTTGACTCGTTTTGGTTCGAAAATTATCTGAAAGACCGAATTCAATCAGTTCGAATGAGCTTGACACTCTCTTCTTCTTTAGATATCACTTTTGGCATTCCTCAGGGTTCAATTTTGGGTCTTCTGCTTTTCCTAATATATGTTAATAATTTACCTCAATTTATGAGAGCTTGCCTACTTGTTATGTATGCTGATGACACCCAGATTATGCTTACTGGTGACATTGATAGAATTCCTGAAATCTTAAAAAGGGCTGAAGATATATTAAACTGTGTCAAAAGTTATTTTAGCAGTAATGGTCTCTTACTGAACGAAAATAAATCTAAATTCGTATTTTTTTTTATCAAATCAGTACCTGTCCCGCAATCCTGAGAACATCAGTATAAATTTCAACAATGTTTCACTCTTCCCATCTCATAAGGTTAAAAATCTAGTTCTTATGGACAGTACCATGACGTTTAATTTTCATAACGATGAACTACGTAAAAAAGTGAACAGGACCCTTATTTACTTGAACAGAGTCTATGAAAGATTCGAGCCTGATTTAAGGGTAATTGTAGTACAATCATTGATTTTAAGTATTCTCAACTACTGTCTGGGTGTTTGGGGTTCCACGACTAACACCCAGATGTTACGAGCGAAAAGGCTCCAGAATTATGCTGCAAGAGTTGCCAATGGGGGGTGCATAAATATGATCACGTGACCCCCCTCTTTGAGAGATTGGCTTGGCTGAGGATGGACATGAAGTTCATATATAATATCTGTCTTTCAGTTTTTAAATAAGTAATAGAATACTACCGGAATGGCTCTTCTCATTGCCAACAGCTAATCAAGTGCGCATCAATAACATCAACACCAGATATCAGAATTCTTTTTTTGTGCCCAGAACTTCCACTGATATTGGGGCAAGAGCCTTAAATGTAATGGGCCTAGACTTTGGAACTCTTTACCTGCACACTTAAGAAGCTGCCATACATTACCCTCTTTTAAATCTCATCTTTTAAATCACCTACTTAATAAGTGATTTTAGTCTCATTATTATCCTCGCATAGGGTAGACGAAGTGTACATATGGTTGTTTTAATGTGTAAATATTTCAATCATGTGCTTTACAAATTTTATAAGGCCTGTCTAAATACCAAAGAAGTATTTCTATTCAATGTTTCATTTTGACATTTTACATTTGTAATTAGAGTAATTTTCTTGTAATAGCCATTTTTGATGGAATAAAGTTTTTTGACTTTGACTTTGACTCTCCATTAGCTTGTATATGCACACGAATTTGTATCTCTCTCTCTCTCTCTATCCATTTGCTTATATATGCACAAGATTTTGTATGTACTCTCTCTCTCTCTCTCTCTCTGTCTCTCTCTCTCTTTCTCTCTCTCTCTCTCTCTCTCTCTCTATTAGCTTGTATATGCACAAGACTTTGTAGCTCTCTCTCTCCATTTGCTTATATATGCACGAGATTTTGTATGTTCTCTCTCTCTCTCTCTCTCTCTCTCTCTCCATTAGCTTGTATATGCGCAAGAATTTGTAGCTCTCTCTCTCTCTCTCTCTCTCTTTCTTTCCATTTGCTTATATATGCACAAGATTTTGTATGTACTCTCTCTCTCCATTTGCTTATGGAAGCATAAGAAGCTGCATATTAGTTGTCACTTCAACAGTGATTCCAGAGATGAGGAATATTGAGGATAATGCAGTAAAAACGATGATAATCGCTCGTTTTCTTGCACCTTCTAACCCAGTCTGAAAAATTATCAGATCTTGCAAAGAACAGGAACCTCAGGGTTTCCAAGGGTCATTCATATTTACAAGGTAAGTTACCGGACCAAGTAAAGATTATGACGTCCCTGTGCATTAAATAACCCCGTAAATTATTAGGTTAGGTTAGTTAGGATAGGTTAGGTTAGGCATTAATATTACCTAAACTAGGTTAACTGAACCTAACCTTACATAACAAGTTATGGGGTTACTTATTGTACTGTGGGGTCGTTACCTTTACAAGTTCCAAGTCACCTATCTTAACCTAACCTAACAATTTTAATGGTTATTCAGCTATACATGGGCTTGAGGGTTACTCATATTTGCAAGATCCAAAGTATCTTATTGTTGTCGGCTATTTCCTTAGTGGTAGAGAAAGCATTTCACCCTCGTGTACTGCGTGACGTAAGCCCTGAGCAAGAGATTTTTTTTTTCTTTACTTTGCTTTGCCGCCTATTGTTGCAATGTGGCCACCCCAACCGGAATATGTCCGCATTTTTTATATTATTTTTATTATTATTATTATTACTATTATTATTATTGTTATTATTATCATTATTATTATTATAGCTGACATAATGACAAAGCAACATTTTATAATTTATCACCAGGTATTAAGTATTTTAAAATACGAACTTACTTCAACCTGGATGAATGTTGGTCTTTCTAGGCTACACGAGCTAGTCAGCATTTTGGGCTGAGAGTATTTTTCAGTAAAAAGTAATATTAAATCAGTTTTCTTAAATAATCATTTTCATTTAATAAACATAAACAACAGGATAAAGGATATAGAAAATAACACTTTGCTTTATATTGCTCTTTTATTGCTTTACTGCACATCACAGCGTCAGTCAAGCACATAAATAAAGAGACATTTTAACAAGTTTTGAAACAAAACGTGCCACAAAGGCACGTACATGAAGCTGAAGGCATTACATACATCCTACATTATACAGATTATACAATATACATCATCTTACTATTTACAGTTCAGTTAAAATGGCAGAATCCAATAAAGATTGTTTTCATGAGCTTGTAATTGCCATGGTTGCAACATGACTTTTGAGAAACGCTCAGCTGCCGATGAAAAATGAACTTTACAATCCGCTTACACTTTGGTTTCCTTCGTTATTTATTGTAAATGCCTATATCTACAGCGTTTTCCACGCCTATCTAATTTTTCTCAGAATTTGTAAGTAACTGAATCAATGTCTCCTTGGCAACTTTTCGTATCCAATTCCCAGACATGCCTTGCTGCTCACAATTAGATAATCACCACCTTTCGATATTCGTACTCAGATCAGACTTTTTCACTGTACATAAGCACTTTTGTAAAGCTTAACTATGCGCCAATTGTATATTATTTAAAACTTTTACCAAAAACATATGTTTTAGCCATATAGCAAAATACTTCAACGGTGAAGAATTTCCGAATTTACACTGAACGAAATATCTCCTTGAATTTACCCAGTCTTCTGAATGTTCGGGAGAGGGACAACTGTCAGCCAACAAGTGCTTACGGTTTTGGGGAATTTCCCTCATTAGGAATCCAGTAAGGGAATTGAGATACTCCGTAGTATTTCACTTTGTACTTTTCAATTGTTAATATCGTTTTCTGCAACTTTTCCTCACTTTCATGTGACAACAGCATTTGTCACTTGCCTCTTGAAGGATAAGGTTTTGTTCTGGCAAAAAAAAAAAAAAATGGCCACTTGCCTAACAAACCAAACATTTTTTTTTAATTGGAAAAGCAGAGCTGATCTGGCTCGCTCCTCCAAGTGTTTGACTCATTATTTTTACTTGCATAGGTCAAAAGCTCTAGGGGTGGACTACTGTCACGTGGCCGGTAATGAAGTCACATGAAAAAACACCACTGGTAAACATTCACAGGGTAGGGTAGGTTAGATTACTTTTTTCTGTGACTTTATTACCTGTGACTTTTACCAGTGACTTCTTTAGCTATGACTTCTTTACCTGGATTCTACTGTCCAAGTTCATTCCCTTAAGGCGGAAAATACCCGTCCGGCAGTCAACATTTAAAATAAAAAGGCCAACATTTAACAGTAAGCATGGAGGTGCATTATGGATATAGGGAAGAAGGAGACCGTTTGCCCATTATCGTATAGTATCGTATAACAGAATAAGAAAACTACCACATTACTATCTACACACATTTGAGAATATAATATATGATCATATTATAAGCAACTTCTTGATATCCAATACCCTTCTCAGACAAATAGGAGAGCCAAGATGCACCTATGTCCATTCAATTTAGTGTCTTTATTTATTTATTCTTTGTTCTATCACTACTAAGGAAGGTCATTCATTCATCAAATCTAAGATAACACTGAATAATAGGCACCAGATTTGTGAAGATTTCCATAAAAGGGTTAAAAATCTCAGGCACAGGGAAGTCGACACTGTGATTTCAAAATTATTAAAGAAAAAAAATATTTTGCTGTTCTCGGGTCATAAGCTGTTGAATGCCAACTCATAGCTTGGTGATGCGGTGATGAATTTCTGCCTGACTCACCTCCCTCTGTTTATACAAAGGGTGCGGTGGCTGGATAGCCACTTGAGATCTCTCTGTGAGGAGAATATCGTAAATTACGAGGTGGTCCAGCACTTGGAGAGTAAGGACCAAAGTCACCTTTCACAGGATATGATCCCATGTGTCCTGCTTGCGGTTGAGGGAATGGGGTTGACCTCCCATGCGTAGTTTCATAGTAAGGGGGAGGAGAATCGATATAATTACTGGCAGAATGCATCCTAGGAATATCAGTCACTGTTGGTTGGATAGAGTGAAAAGCATTTGTATGATCTAAATTTTCTTCTACTACACAAGTGGCTATTGGATAGATGAACTCATTGGAAGCTGTCTGCAGAGGAATAATTGGGTGTCTCTGAAGTTCAACCCGGTGTCTGTATCGACACATAACAGTCCTGTAACGCCTCCAAGATACCCAGCACACAATGCTGACGGGTATGAAGAAGAGTGCTGAAATGAACCAAAAAATGTTGTTCGTGAAAAAGTAAATCGAAGCTGAGAAATGAAGATCAAATGGGGAAAATGTAATATATATATATATATATATATATATATATATATATATATATATATATATATATATATATATATATATATATATATATATATATATATATATATATATATATATATATATATATATAGCTACAGAAGGAAACTTACCCTTATCTTCAGAGGAATCTGAGTTGTACAAACGAATGAGGCGATATATATACATAGATATGCTTATATCAACACCAAATATTCTTGGATATTCATTTGAGATCTTTTATTATCCCTTCACATCTGACAAGTCACAACACTAGCCATCTGTTTTTCTCTTTACTTTAAGGTTTCATTTGCCCAGGCACGATGAGGGCAGATTAATTTTTTTTTTTTTTGCCTGTCCTGGTGTCACAATCTTAAAAAAAAAAAAAAGAGAAAAAAGGGAATTAGCAACCCATCAAAGGAAAAGCAGTGCCAACACTTGTTATATACTTTTTGGGTTGCAAATACCAAGTAAATAAGGTACGGTCAATGGTCGGAGGAATAGTGTCACATTACTTTTGCAGAGAATAATGTTTACAATAATAATAATAATAATAGTAATAACATCCCTAATAATAATGATACATATAATAACTATTTAAGTAATACTAACCAAAAAATATATAAAATTAACAACAGTACAAAAATAAGAAAAATAATTATATAAACAGTAATCAAGACAAATCAGAAAAACAAAACAATAGTATTAGAAATACTTACAATAATATTAGTTATGAAATGACAATAATTAAAGGTGAAATAACAGTAATACTAAAAGAAAGGAAACACTTAATAATTTTAAAAAAATATATCATATATGGCTAAAAAGAAATTAATTAAAAAAAATTAAGAACTTACGTTCTTTCCGAAATTACATTTTTTAAACTTGAAGAAAGCATACTTGATAATATGGGGTCAATTACAAATAAACCATGACTAAAGTTAATATTAATTTCTTTAATGTTTCTCCATGCTCTCTGTATCGCAAGACCAGAATACCTTGATGATGAGAATGATAAAATCTTTTATTGGAATTAACTTTGTTATCTGAATTGGTTCTTAAATACCTGCTTCAGTGCACCAAACTGCACACTTCACTGACACTAATGTGGTTTCGAATTTTAATAATACCCAAGTTATTCCTTCTTTTTTTTTCAGGGATATCACAGCTTAATTAATATTTTGAGAACATTAAATGTCCGTTTAGTTTTCAAAATTAAAAACACTTTTTGCAATACCCTGATTAAATATGGCCCTGTTTCCACTTCTAATATTATTTATAAGATTCCTTGTAAAGATTGTGATAAGTATTAGAATCATTAGAAATTCGTGTCAATCAACATAATTATAACTTTCGAAATTTTCAGTCTTCTAGTTTGTCCTGGCAATATGCTGACTGCAATCACTATATTGACTGGAACAATTCCTCTAGCTTAGTAGAGAGTAATGATATTATTACTAGAAACATCTTGGAATCTGTAATCATTAACTTAACCAAGTGTGGTCGAGATAGAAAAACAAATTATGTATATCACTTACCTCAACTTAACTCCACCCGTACGTATTGGAAGCTATAAGCCCACTCACAACTGTTCAAAACCAGATTTCTTGCCCACTTTCTCCAAACCGCCCCATACAAAATGAAAACAACACTTACACTGGAAGCTCCCGCTAAGCCTCCACAACTCAAACATAAAGCAATTCCATCTCACAATTCAACCAATAAAGCAATTCCATCACGCAACTAAACCAAATCAACACCTCCACAAGCACTGCTCTTCATTCCCAAACATCACCAAAAACTGTAAACAACATCCCGTTCACAGAGTTGCCAAACCCTTCTGCGTTACCAGATCCAAATTATACAAAATCATAAACAAAAACTATTGTCTCCACAAAACCACAAGCCCACTTGTTCTTAAAATCACTAAGAGCGCCACCAACTCCCCCCACCAAGAGATGGCCACCCATCTCTCAGCACTCCTCCCCGCTCGGTTTGGCAGCCGTGGAACTTCATTCTCCTGTACTTCAACTGGCCCTTCATCCTCAGTAGACATGTCCATCACTCTCCTAATATATAGAACGTGCCAAGGCATCCCATCTACTGAGGCATTATTTCGGGGATTCACATTGATCACCGTGCCTCTTCCCCACTGCGACGTGCATCTTGAGTTTGGCGGCTTTACCCACACCTCATCTCCAATCTTGACTGTACCTAGCCCTTCGTCTCCTTTATCTGTCTTTGGTATATTGCTTGGATGTCGCCACTCATACTTGAAGACTGCTTTCTGCGGCACAGTTCCTTTATCCTGACCCGACCTAGGGGACATATTTTACCAGAAGACTGCTTCAAACGGCGACACCTGAGCCTTCTCCGCCATGGCCTTGATTGTTCGATGATATTGCTTCACAATTCCATTCCCACTAGGCCAATACACAGCTCTAAAATAGAGGCTGATATTCCATTTGTCAAGCAACTCCTTCAAAGCCTGTGATCTAAAAGCTGTACTGTTATCTACCAATACTTCATCAACAGGCCCCTTATCTAAAAATAACCCATTCAACATTTCTGCAATTTAATCTCCATTTTATGCTCTTAGCTCTCTCCAAATGGCCACTCTGCCTAGTTCACAAACAACCATAGACAAATACAAACCTTGCCTGTAGTGTGTTACATTGACCGCAATCTCTTCCAGTTGTCTTCCACCCAAGCTCCCCGGCCTCATGCACAAAATGGTGGAGGATTGATCGACTGGCACTTGTCGCACCGCCTAACTACTTGCCTGATCTTGTCTCAACCTTCCTTGCTACAAACAGAGTCCTATCGACTCCCATGTGATACATTTGATGTAAGTCCTCCACACTCGGCACTCCTGCACAACACACTTCAACGTCTTCTGACATCTCATCCGGAACTGCTAACCAGGCCTTTCTCAACCTAGTTAACACATCTGCCTTGTTTTTCTCCAACAGCACAAAACATAAGTGCAACTCCATCCCAAACTCCTCTATCAGCTCCCACAAGGTTCCCAAGCAGCGCTTAACTATCATTTCCGAGGCTCCATTCGTCCGAATCCTGTGCTCTGCTGTTACAGTCGACTTCAACCAACCAAATACTGTCACCGAGTCCGTCTTCACCTCAACATCTCACAGTCCCCACTTCACAGCTAGATTGACTCCTTTCATTACTACATCCAACTCTGCTACGTTGATATGATTATAGTCCTCTTTCTTCCTCAACCATGAACCATCCTCCACGGTCTCTTTGTCAATCTGTAAGATCACCCCAGTAGTAATACTGCTCGCATCACACCACACGACACCCTTACCTGACTTCGGGGCATATCATCTCCCTCTCACTGGTCCTCTTGTCTCACTCTCCTTATAATCTCTTGCAGAATCTCCATCGTTTGCTGCCCGACCTTTTCTTCCCATCTGATGCCCTCTGCTCTCCTCTTTACGTAACTACAAGCTACCTGTGACCAAACTGCCACAGGATAATGGCCCACCAATATATCTGGCTGGTCCTTAACCTTTTTCTTTTCCTTTGTCTTGGACTTCTCTCGTGCCAGGGCCTTTACTGATGAGGGCAATTTTTGCCTGTCCCAGTGTCACACTCATAAAAAAAAAAATTCTATAGTAGAGGCCCCACTCATCTGCCTCAACTCCCTCAGCGTCTCACTGCAAACATCAGTAGCGTCATCGCCAGCGTGAGACATAACGCATTGGTTAAGTTTGCGGTAGTCCAGTACCGGCTGAGCTTTGCTCTTGTTCGGCAGAACCACTGCCATCAATGGTAGCACTCCACATTCTACTTCCGTCCTCCATGGCACCAGTATTCCTTCATCAATCCACCTCTCCACCTCTGGGTCAAATTCTTTCCTAACAGGCTCTATCATTGCACTCTCATAGAAGCCCACCTTGTTCTTTAACACCGGCAGCCGCTCTTTCAAATACCTCTCCACCACCCACTTAGTACCGTCAAACTCTGCAATGAAATCCTTGTCCACGATCTTCCACAGACTGGTCTTCTGTTCTGTGGCTAGCTCTCCTATCAACTTCCCATCATCCTTGGCTTTCACTTTTCCTGCCACCCTTTCCAGCCCTGCATAACACAACTGTCACTGCACACCTTATCCTGCCTCTCGCTACTTGAAAAATGTTCACTGGTACCGGCATATAGCCAAAAACTGCAACTCCATCACAAATTGTCACACCACCCAGTCTATTAATCATATCCCTTCCCATTACTACATCTATGCCAGTTATCACCTTAGCATTCACAACTGCTGTAGTTCTCAGGTGTATTCCTTACCCTCACATTCAATCTGTCTTCCATCCACCGTTACTAACCCTTCTACCTTTCTCTGTGCATATCCCCACCAATTTAGAAGCACACACTTTGATGGAACAACCTGAATCGATAAGTGCCCTAACCTTCCTTCCTCCCATGCTAACACTGATCACTGGCAATGAGGGCGGAAATAGTTGTCTGAGGGGGTAGCTTCTGGCGCAGCAGCCCCCTCTTGCCCATTTCCCTGCTCTCAGCAGCTTGCAATATGACCTTCCTTCCCACACTTGAAGCAAATAATGTGTGGTCATGGCTCCTTGCACTGTCTTGCTTTATGAGGCCCACTGCACCTGCAACAGCGGCCCTTTAACATCTTATTTTCTCCTTTCCTGTCTCCTTGCTGGCCTTGTGATGGCGAGACCTCTGGCAACTGGGACCTTTGCTGATGTACCGCAACTGCTGCAACTTCTTGACCCCCCCCACCTGATGTTAACATTCTAGCTCTTGCAAGTAACTCAATCATATCTACTGTTTCAACATCCTTTGTTTGCTGAAGTTCCATGGAAATTCGATCTGGGAAACCAGTCACAAATGCTAGCTTTACGGCCCGCTTTAGACCCTCTCCCTTCCATCCTGCCAGATCTGCTAATCGCCTGATCTCATATGAAAAAACATCCAATTGCTCACCTGTCCAGTGTGTCTTCCTAAGCCTTCCATAGGCCTCAAACATCCCTTGTGATAAGACCAACTTCAATCTGCTCTCGATCTTCTTGGCATCTAGCTGATCATCATCACACATTTTGAGATACAGAGCCAATGCATCTCCTTCCAGGTACAAAGGTATAAAACTGGCTAAATCCTTAATTTCCATTAATTTTGCCACCAACTCGGCCTTTTTTAGCCAGGCAACCACATCACCTTGGCCATTAAATGATTTCATTTCACCACACAATTTGCCTTTTCCAGCCATAGTGATTTCTAGACAGGCTAGCTAGCTTGTGGTCGAGATAGAAAAAAAAATTACCTCAGCTTAACTCCACCTGCACGTATTGGAAGCTAAAAGCCCACTCACAACTGTTCAAAACTCAATTTCTTGCCCCCTTTCTCCAAACTGCCACATACAAAAAGAAATCACCACCTACACTGGGAGCTCCCGCTAAGCCTCCATAACTCAAACATAAAGCAGTTCCGTCTCACAACTCAACCAATAAAGCAAATGCATCACACAACTCAACCAACTTGACAACTCCACGAGCACTGCTCTTCACCCCCGAACGTCCGCCGAAAACTGTAAACAACGTCCCGTTCACAGTGTTGCCAAACCCTTCTGTGTTACCAGATCCAAATTATACAAAATCATAAACGAAAACTATTGTCTCCACAAAACCACAACAAGCACCATAATTTTAACTTAAGTCATGGTTTACTAGTAACTGACCCCATATTATCAACTATGCTTTATTCAAGTTTGAAAAATTTAATTTCAGAAATAACATAAGTTCTTCATTTTTCATTACGATCCTGTATCTTGTGGCATACTTACTACTTTATTATTAACATTATTGTAACATTTTTATTACAGCATTATTATTTTCTATGAAAGCTACATTTAATTTAACTATATGTCTAACCCTCTTATTTGTTAGTTTAATTACATGTCTACTTATAAGTTACTATTAATATTGAATAACCATTGTACAAAATGGAAATAAATGTTTTTGTTTTTGTTTGTTTGTTGTTTTGTTTTAACCATAATTGATTTTTTTTTTTTTTCAAATTGTCATCAAGTATTTCCTTTCTTTTAGTATTAGTAGTATTTCACCTTTGTTTTTTGTCATTTCTTGACATATTATTGTTGGTATTTTTAATATCCTTTTTTTCCAATTTGTCTTATTACTGTTTTTATCATTATTTTTCTTATTGTTATACTGTTGCTAATTTTATCTTCTTTTTTGGGGGGTTAGTACTACATAAATAGTTTTTATATTTATTATTATTATCAGTTTTTTATTATTATTATCACCATCATTATTACTATTGTTATTATTATTATTATCACCATTATTATTACTATTATTATTATTATTAATTATTATTAGTATTATTTTCATTATTATTATTATTATTATTATTATTATTATTATTATTACTATTATTATTATTATTATTATTACTATTAAATTTGGTGTGTTTTTTCCATTGAAAATATTATTCTCAGCAAAAGTAATATGACACTATTTCTCCGACCATTGTCCATAACTTATTTACTAGGTATTTTAACCCCAATAAACTAATATATGTCGGCACTGCTTTTATGCCCAACTTTTATTGATGGGTTGCTAATTCCCTTTTTCCTCTGGGTTTCTGTATGTATATATACCGCCACATTCGTTTGTACAAATCAGATTCCTCTTAAGATAAGTAATATACTTGAAAACAGTAAGGATCCAAAAAAAATTCCAATTTCCTTCCGGAGCCATATAAATATTCAGAATATTCACGTGCTTCCCGTGAAATAGAATTTTATATATATATATATATATATATATATATATATATATATATATATATATATATATATATATATATATATATATATATATATTATATATATATATATATATATATATATATATATATATATATATATATATATATATATATATATATATATATATATATATATATATATATATATATATATATATATATATATATATATATATATATATATATATATATATATATAAATAATAATAATAATAATAATAATAATAATAATAATAATAATAATAATAATAATAATAATAATTCTACAATCACTATATATTCTAGAAGTCATGAAATGGAAGCTAGAAGCTCGCTCATTGTCAGTTCATGAGTAATAGTTCACCTGATAAATAATCAACTTACCTGCAATGCCTAAATATATGAGATATAATATTTCAACACCGCGAAGCGTTAATGAAAGAATTATTCCCATCATAAGGAAAAAGATCGTCAACGTAGAGAATAAGACAAGAACTGTTCTTCTTGAGCGTTTATTTAAGCCAGTCTGCAAAAGGAGAGAATATTCCCAATTATTATTATTATTATTATTATTATTATTATTATTATTATTATTATTGAATTACCTGTATTTCACACAATTAAATTTTTTCTTTATTTTGGCAAAAGTTTTTTTTTTTCAAGCAAATTCCAAATATAACTTTAGTTTTGAGAAACTTTTAAGTTTAGGTTAGGCTACTTTGGTATACCTGGATAGAGCTGACCGTAACTTTCACGGATTTTAATTTTGGCTGCAATTGTAGCATTTACACTGTATCTCTTATAATAAGGTACTTAAAAAGAATATATTATTATTATTATTATTATTATTATTATTATTGCAACATGATAAAGTAATGTTGCTAGACTGTCTCTGTTTCTCGTTACTCTATGTTTTCTTAGTGCCCAGGCCCGATGAGGGCAGTTTAATTTTATTTTTTGGCCCGTCATGGTGTCGAACTCATAAAATAAATAACGTAACCTATTTTTGCCTAACCAAGACATCTTTTCGAATACATTTTCTTTTAACAACATATTCTAATTGTTTGAAAAGGAAAATCAACAAAAATTACTTACGGCTTCTTGGAACGATGGTCTGGGTTCCGTAGTAATATTTTCTTGCATTTTTCAATACTATGCACAGCTTTATGTGTGACAATTAGTTCTTAAGAAACAAGAAGAACGCAGACAGACTGGCGCTGGGGAGTTAATACAAGATTCCTTTACGAACGTCCCGCAGTGGGCTGGACCTTTTGGTAATCTCACCCCGACTCGTGCACTGTACCACTGGGAAAAAAAAAAAAAAAATATATATATATATATATATATATATATATATATATATATATATATATATATATATATATATATACAGGGTGTCCACAAAGTCTGGGTACATAGGAAATATCACTATGCAGACCTATTCAATCGAGTTCACCTGAATTTTGTAAAGCGCATCAAATTATGCAATGAAAATGATTGAAGTCATATTGAAAATATTATTTATTAAAATTAGATTTAAATAAAATTGTTTTGTTTTAAAAGTATGTATTAATCTCCTGTGTACCCAGACGAAGTCTGCATAGTGAAATTTCCTATGTACCCAGACTTTGTGGACACCCTTATATATATATATATATATATATATATATATATATATATATATATATATATATATATATATATATATATATATATATATATATATATATATATATATATATATATATATATATATATATATATATATTGATAACACTGAACTGTTAACATACAGTCTAAAGTGGTAAGAAAAGCCCATTAAATAAAACAACGAAAATATATATACAAAAAGTACTTATTAATTTCGTGACCTAAACTGGTCATCTTCTCAAAGTACTTTGAGAAGGTGACCATTTTAGGTCACGAAATTAATAAGTACTTTTTGTATATATATTTTCGTTGTTCTATTTAATGGGTTTTTCTTACCATATATATATATATATATATATATATATATATATATATATATATATATATATATATATATATATATATATATATATATATATATATATATATATATATATATATATATATATATATATATATATATATATATATATATATATATATATATATATATATATATATATAATATAATATAATATAATATAATATAATATAATATAATATAATATATATATATATATATATATATATATATATATATATATATATATATATATATATATATATATATATATATATATATATATATATATATATATATATATATATATATATATATATATTATATTAAAAAATGCTATTGCAAACTAAAGTGCCACAAATTTTTATAAATTCCTTAAATTTCATATGTACAGGGTTAGATTTCCAACATGTAGGTGGTTTGATATGCTTGAATTATTATTATCATTATTATTGCATATGCAAAAATCCACATACATACACATACATGCACACAAATAAGCTGGAAATATTTCAAAAACATGCTATGAAGCCAATGCCAGAAACACGCAATCTCAGTTATAAAGGGAGGCTGAGGGAATTAGATATACAATCACTCGAAGCTAGGAAAATAATGAGGTATGGTGACGGTTTTTACATCCTTCATAGTTTTGACAGAGTGGATATGATCGATATTTCGATATGACTTGAGGTCATAGCTTGTAGTTTTGTAACATAACTTCTTTACTGGATGTAAGGAAGTACTATATAAGTGTAAGAATAGTTGATGATCAGAATTCGCGAAGCAAGGAGGTAGTTAATACTAACTTGATTCGTAGTTTTAAGGACAAATATGATAAATTTCATAGAGTATAAAATTTAACCAACCAGGAGACAGGGAGTTAAAAGGAATAGGGCACTTTCCCGTAAGCATAAATATGTAATTAAAATTAAGCAACATATATATATATATATATATATATATATATATATATATATATATATATATATATATATATATATATATATATATATATATATAT